>VUQG01045808.1:0-26387 GCA_015106755.1 Etia nguti
TACCCATAATGCCAGTCACACACAACAACAACAACAAACTTTATTTATATACCACATTTAAAAACCAGTGGTATACCAAAGTGCTTAACATACAAGAGGGTCAAACATAAGTAATAGAGAAAGATGAAGGCCATGGCAAAGTACCAAACATGCTAGCAGGTTAATGGCACTAAAAACACAGAAACAAAAGAAATACATATAAAAGCATAATAGAACAATATGTGTAAAAGATATGAGAGTCAAGAAAAATTTAAGAATAATTAAAAGTAGTTAAAAATAGAACTAAAGCAGCAAAAAGCATTAAACTAACTAACAAACAAGCATTAACTGGTAGAAAAGGCGAGGTTAAATAAATAGGTTTTTAACCACGATTTGAAGGATTGAATAGAATCGGACTCGCGGATAGCAATGGGGAGGTTATTCCACAGATCAGGTGCAGCCAAGGCAAACGCGCGGTCACCTCTAGTCTTCAGCCGGGATATCAGCTGTACCAAAAGTGACTGGGAAGATGATCTTAGTACTCTAGCAGGGGTGTATAATCTAAGTAGTTCAGTGAGGTAACTTGGCGCTATATTGTTAATAATTCTAAAGGTGAGCAGCAGGATTTTGAATTGAATACGATACTTAGCGGGGAGCCAATTCAGGTCGGCAAGGACAGGGGTAATAGAAACACGCCGCCCAGTACCAGTAAGAAGACGAGCTGCATTCTGAACAATTTGCAGTCTATGGAGAAGAGTAGAGTTAAGACCAAAGTAAATGGAGTTGCAATAATCCAACCTAGAGGTCACGAAGGCATGGATAAGCTTTTCCAGGTCCTTGTGCGGGACATAATGTCTGGCCTTGCAAATAAGACGCAATTGATGAAAGCAAGATTTGACCACGGTAGACACTTGTGTGCCGAATCTAAAAGAACTGTCCAATAACACACCCAGATCACTGACAGTGTTGGTAAGGAAACTATCAAAGGAACCAAAGGCGTCACGGAGTTGGCCACGAGGGATATTACTGTCAAACACAATGATTTCAGTTTTCCTGTCATTTAAGATAAGAGAGTTACCTGAGAGCCATTCTTTGACCTCACGCATACAGTCTCGAAAACAGTGCAAAGACATAGCAGGATCATCAGTTAATTTGAAATAGATCTGTATGTCATCAGCATAACAATGATATGCAATGTTGTACTTCTCAAAGATTGCGGCTAAGGGGAGCATATATAGTTAGAAGAGCAGGGGACCCACGACAGATCCTTGAGGCACGCCGCAGGAGACAGGTGCAGCAGAGGAACAATGAGGGCCCAAACTGACCGAGAAAGACCTGTTAAAAAGGTATGACTTAATGATGGCTGAATGATCAGAATGCCAGAAAAATCTATTCAAGTTCGGTTGATGCAGCTAGGGACGTACTTAAAAATGTGTTCCAACTGTAAAATCTGCCAATAGACTACAATTGCAATATCACAACTATTTTACAACATACCGACTCAAACAACATGTCCCCAATAAAGGAATTGGTATCCACAGCAAATAATATTATTCTTTAAAGAAGAGTAACAAGAAAGAAGCATGTTACGTATCTTAAAGGGAGAGAGAGAGAGAGGGGTTGGGCTTACCTTATTTAAAGAGAAGATCACATCGTTGAGTTTTCTGGGATGCAAACATGTTGCAAACTGCTCTATCATTATGTCATGGCACTGTACTGCTACTGACGCGTTGTCAGCCCACCGCATCCTGCGCAGCCTTGTTGCAGCTTCGGCTGCGTCTGCCTCTGGTTGTGATGGTGTGGTATCTGTGGTAAGCATGTTCTTCAGTTCACCGATGGAGCAGGAAAACTTCTCCAGAGCCTATCTGGTTCTGAGAGGATCTGTGATAAAATACCAACATGCATGATGGCAGAATGAAAAAAAAGCTAAGAAAAGAAAGTGTGCATCCCCCAGCAAAGCGGAGGTCCAGAAACACACCTCGCTGAAGGGAAGTCGGCGATTAGTCTGATCCCTGCAAAGCTAGCTCATGTGCCCCACAAAATTTAATACAGTCCAGAAACTTTATAGTGAATGCCTTTTTTTTTTTTTTTACCAGCTCGTTGTGTCTCTGTAAAGCAATGTGATGTGGTCATCCAGCTGACAGGCGATGGTAACTTTACCAAACGTTGATAGCTTAACACTATTTCCAATGTGACTTGTGCTGCATTCGTGTTTCCTAATTTTGTCAGATAAATGATTCAAATCCACAATTCCTTGTTGACTCCAAGCTGTGTCTCCTCCAAAAAACAGGCATGGGAAACAGTAAAGTGAATTCCTACTTACACCAGCCGTTAGCCAGTCCTTTCGTTGAAACCACGTAACACAAACTTTACCTTGTTTGTCCCGTTGTGTCATTTGAACATCGTTTGGATGATGTGGTCTCAGTCTCTTAACTTACACTTTTTCCTCCAAAGACATAGAAGAAAGTGGACGACTAAGTAAATGATCCACTTTGTTCATGCTAATGCTTGCCGCTGCCGACATAGTGACTTTGCCTTCAACACTCTAACAAAAGGCTCCCTTCTCTCGTTTGCCAAAATGCTAACTACCTAACTTTGGAAAAGAAGGTGGAAAAATGGAGTCTGGACATTTTAAATATTTACTTAATCCTTGAGGAACTTCAGCAGCTGTACCATCATCGTCTAAGGCTGAGAGCTAATCATGTTCATGCCACATAAGATTGATTAATCTGTAAGTTTTTAAACATTAATGTTAACATTAGCTAGTTAATTTAATGTATAATTTAACAGACTGAATGACCTGCGATTGAATGCACTAAATAACAAAAAAATTAAAATTAAACTAAAAGACTACAATTCATTTTCTTCTCGCTTGTTTGTGTGCATAGAAGAATATTACAAAGCTGAAAACAGGCTCGTTTTTGTTTGTTTGTTTGTTCGTTTGACTTAATTAAAAGCTGATTTAGAAAGAAAGTATACAACACTTGACCCGGCTGTAGTGTCTCGTGGACTTGGAGGGGTGGCACACCACAGAGCCTTTTTGAAAAGCAGTGGGTGCAGTCAATGGCTGCCACATCTTAATCAAGCCTTCAAGTTGCCCTTATGGTCAGGGGTACAGGAATAAGAAACCCTTCCCATTTACTGTCCTGTAGGCAGTTTGTGACCATCGGGGCTGCTTCATTGACATGAACGTGGGCTGGCCTGGATCGATGCATGACCCAGGGTGCTTCACCACAGCCCACCCCACAGGCAATCAGTCTACCCACCTCCATTGGATTTTATCCTTGGAGATGGAGGATGCCTTGAACGTCAGGGATTTAAAGTATTCCAATTTAGTTTTATCTTTATACATATAAAAGAACTACTGTAAACCTATTATGTTAGGCAATTATCTGTTTTTTGCTAATTGATTTATTCATGAAACATAACTTATTTCAGAACTAATTTTTATAAGTATAGAGAAAAATCTGTGCATTCTCTCCCTGCTTTCCACATTCCCTTCGTCTTGCTCTTCTTCTTTTGGTCATCCACTGCTACACAGCTATTAGGACAGGAAGCCTAATGGAAGAATTCTGTCCCAACATCTTATCCATGAGGACAAACCACAGCCAAGTAGCATCAGTGGGCTTCCCTCTGACTCTGTCTCTGACCCTGGATACTTGCAGAAAGAAAGGAAATCAAAAATGACTGTTGAAAAAAGAGCCACAAAAATTTTTTTAGGAAATGTATGTAGCCTGGGAAATGGTTAGCCACACAGGACACAATTACTGGGGTTCTTAATGTGCAGTCTTTATTGTCAATGAAGACCGAATAAACAAAAATGTCTTTTTACCTCCACTTTTGTCAAACAGCAGCCATATGGATTTGTACTGAACTTTGACAGCGTGAGAGGGAATGTGGCAAAGTAACAGAATAAAAGATAAAATAAAAAAGATGCACCAGAACAATACGAGGAATAAAGGAAATGAAATAAAAAATACGGCAGTGGCCTCTGACTGTGCAGAACAAAATACAAAGAGCTAAATTACACAAGGCTCCTTTAAAAAGTGTGGAAGTCTTACATGCATTTTCTATAAACACTTCCATACCACAGCAATCTCAGCTCACTTGGGATATTGGAGCACACAGACGATCTTGCAACTTATCCCTTACATGCAGAAAATGGCCGCCCGGCGCTGCACATATAGGTCCTTTGCATCATCAGTTTTAGAAATACATCATCTTGTTAAAATACTGACTATGTACCACTGCAATACAATTATATCAACATGTTTCAACAAGTTATGTGCATATTTAATGATTCCTTACCAACAATATCACTTCTTTCGCAACAATCCGGTTCCACATCCACGCATAAAAGTAAACAGGAAGTCCCAAGATGCATTTCTTGCTAGGTTTTTGGGAAAACTGCAGTTAACCCTTAAGCACTGCCCCTGCCCCCCCGCCAGTGACCACAATATGCAACTACACAAACCAATAAAATTAACAGCTTCAAATGCACACAACATGCAGATAACAAAAAATAGCACAAACATTAAAATTAAATTACTCTGTAACATTGTTGTCTTGACATACATGGAAACAAAGAACATACATACAAAGAAACCAACATTTTAAGACCCCCTTTTGAACCTTAGACGGATATTTGCTGAACTGAAGTGGAAAATATTATTATTAATTTACCACTCGGCTACACATATATAACCCCAAAAGAGCACAGAGATCTTCTAGCCAGATGCTCTTAGTACAACCGAGGTCTCAGTTGAAGCATAAAGGAGATCGGGCCTTTGCAGTTGCAGCGCCTAGACTCTGGAATAACTTGCCAGTCGATACTCATACTTCAGAGCCCATACTTTTTTCCCCCCATTCGCGTCTTAAAACTCACTTTTTTACTTTGGCGTTTAATTCAAATCCAGTTTGAGTACCATCAGGCTTGTTTTATGTTTGTTATGTTTGTTTGTTTTGCTTTGTTTTTATGTTAATATATTGTCATTGCCTCATCTCATGTGTTATTTATCATTTTCTCTTGTTCTTAACTAATTTGGTCAACCGTGTTGGTTTTAAATGTGCTATAGAAATAAAATTGATATTGATGTGAACATTGAAGTCCCCACAAAGGGGTTTTTCCTGTGGAGCTGAAATCAGTCTATTAGAGAAAGCACAAAGTGCTCTACTGCCTTTCCAGTTAGTAGTTTAGAAGATGGCCAGGATTATCTCCTTATGTATAACAGGTTGATCAGTGACCACCATAGCTTCAAATATGTCTCATTTGCAGCCAATCACAGAGACAACTTTCCTAATAAGTATATCCAGGATGGCATTAGAGGTTTCAATATTGGGACTAGCAATTTTGTTTTACTGTGCTAGCTGGTGAAAAACAGGTCCTAGTTTTGGCACGAGATCAGTGTCACTAACTCTTTTTACTATGACTATTCCAACCCCTTATTGAATGTGTATTATTGTAACAATGAAACAAAACTAATGTAAAATACATAAGCTTTATCATGTTAACATTAATGTTACTCAGCCCTTTATTTCAGTGCACACCCTGATCGTTCCCTAAATCTAGCCAAACAAAGGTTTGTGTTTAAATGTTATTTAAATACTTCATCCATGGTTGTGACAATTCAGGAGACACTTATAAGTATTGTAATAGATGGCAGGGAGAAGCATTCCATATGGCCATTCAAGTTGGTTGATTTTTTGACAACTGTATTTTAAAAATAGAATCACTGCTGTTGTCACTAACAAGTGCATATCGAATGTCCACTGTATAAGACTCTACAGTGTTCATTTTCTCAGATACTTTCATTCTGTGAAGTGTAATAGCAGCAATGGCATTTCTGACTTCTGACTTGTATGCAGGTGTAGTGTTCACTCCTGTAAAATTTCTTCATTGTGGTATCTCACACTTCTTTGCACACACAGCTCCATTTTCTCTTCAAACTGTTTTTTACATTCCTGACTCTTTAATAATTCTCACCCCCTCACGTTATCAACAGTCGTCCATATCTGTCTCTACTCTTCTTTCAAGCTACACCTTTGTGTCTTCCCTCTCTACCCTTTTCTATCTCCATCTAGCTCAGTTCATAGCTATACCACTTTCTCCCTCCTTCCCACCGCTCTAACTCCCTCCCCTCACTCCCCATCACCAACAGCACCAGGCACCAACCCCCCGTTCTCCCCTGTTTCCCTTTCTGCACAGCCGTCACTCTGAATTATTTTCAATGAGCTCCTTTATAGCAGGCGCCAGATCTCAGCTCCAACTCATCACTGAGCACAGGGCTGGGGGGACACGCTCTGCATTTCGATCAGCTCTGGGCCTCCTCTTTGCTATTAACCCCTTTCACACTAAACTCCACCACCACAACCTCCTCCTTCCCAACCTCAACCCCCACTCTCACATACGTACACCACAGCTCATTCTGTACTCTCTTGCAATGTTGATGTTGTCACCTCTTTACCTCTGTTTCTCATTGTGATTTTTTTACTCAAAGACAAAATCTTTCTTTTTACTGTCAGCCCTGTTTACACATTCTAGTTTTTAAATGAGCATCTTGATCAGTGTGATTGTGATAAAAGGTAATAAAAGTGAAAAGTTGACAATCTCAATTTTCAGGCCATGCCAACAAACAGTAATGCTTTTACTATCAAACTTTCATCAGAGGCCAAACATGCAAGGTCCAAAGCCCAAAATGTTAGCATGTTTCTTGACATTGGTGGAATAAAGCTAGCCGAAGAACAAGGGCGAAAGTAGAGGAACACCTGAAAAAAAATAGTAACTAATCAAGTGGCCACAAGTGTGTGTACTAAACTGGCTAATAAAGTGGCTGGCTAAGTTCATTTGAGGACCCAAAAATGCAGATCAACTAGTTTATTAGCGTGGTTGCAGATAATCAAACTATAAAATCAAGAAGAAAAAACTGAAAAGTATGAGATACTGGAACATGAAGCTGGAAAGCACACTGGGTGCTAAGAAATATATGGGGAAAGAGGAACAGATGCACATACACACATAAAATATATGGGCATTTGCCCAGTGGGCTGATGCAGCTGTGTGCTGATGGGTCACATGATTTTTTTTTTTCTTTGTCGACATAATCATACAGGCTACAGGTTGATTTGAAAGTCCACTGTGCACTGGCCCTACATGCACTGACAGCAGCCCATTGGTTCATTTTACTGGCCCAATCAAATCTCTTAATGCAACTGGCCCCTCCCCTACCTTCCCTGTGCGCTCATGCATGCTCATATTCTTGTAAAACAGAGTTTAGTATGGAAGAAGTAGCTGATACAGATGAACAAACTAAAGTGAAAAAAGTGGAACTGAAAAGCTAAAAGAGAAAAAAAAATTAAAGTAGAAAGAGATGCAGCAAAATGTCTGTTAATTTGACATAAATTGTCTCTTTACCATGAGCCACTGCTAATAGCTAAAGTGTATCTTTTTATTGTCATATGCTGCACTATAAGACAACTAAGACAACTCAATAACTGTACCAAATTTAGAAAAACTTACTATGATGCCCACAAGAATTTTTCTTCTTAACTTACCTTTTTTCATTCACCATGTGTTAATACACCACTCTGCATTTAATCATTAATTATTATCATTTTCTGGCTCATTTCCACAGCATGTCTTTGTTCCGTCTTCTTTCTCTCACCCCCAACTTTTCACCCGCCCCTCCCTGAGCCTGTTGGAGGTTTCTTCCTGTTAAAAGGGAGTTTTTCCTTCCCACTGATGCCAAAGCACTTGCTCATAGGGGGTGATCTGACTGTAAGGGTTTTCTCTGAATCATGTAGGGTCTTTACCTTTTGATATAAAATACCCTATAGCATCTGTTTTTGTAATTTGTCACTACATAAATAAAACTGAATTAAACTTATTCATACTAATTGTCAGAATACTTATAGGACAGGTCAAGGAGGAGGTGTGGCAGCAACCTTCCACTCAAGCTTATTATTCAACCAAAGACCAAGACAGAGCTATACTTCATTTGAAAGCCTGATGCTTAGCCTTATCAACCCTAGCTGGAAAACTCAAAAAACAATTTTATTTGTTGTAATCTATCATCCACTCGGGCCTTACTCAGAGTTTCTCTATGATTTCTCAGACGTTTTATCTGATTTAGTTCTCAGTTCAGATAAAATAATTTTTGTGAGTGATTATAAGAACCATGTAAATACTAAAAATAAATGTTGTGTTGACTAGATTCAATTGGCTTTTCTGAAAATGTAAAAGAACCCATTCACCACTTTAATCACACTGTAGATCTTTTTCTGACATATGGCATACAAACGGAATATTTCATAGTGTTCCCTGAAAACTCTGACCATTTTCTAATAATGTTTAAATTTACAGTAATGAATTAAACAGCAGTTGGGAATAGATTTCATCACAGTAGATGTCTTTCTGGAAGTGCTGGATCTAGGAATATAATTCCTCCACTGTTATCAATTCAATGTCACGTGCCAACACAGTGTAGAGCAGCTATCTGAACTCTACTCGCACAGAAGTTCCTATCTTGCTAATAATTTTACGTCTTCACTGCATATGACTCTGGATACTGTAGATGCTCTGAAAAAGAAAGCCTCAGATCAGAAGTACTTGACTCCCTGGTATAACTTTCAAACATGCATCTCAAGCAGATAACTTGTAAGCTGGAGATGAAATGGCATCTCAATAATTTAGGAGATCGTCACTTAGCCTGGAAAAATTGTTTTTTGCTCTATAAAAAGCCCTCTGTAAAGCTAGAACAGTTTACTATTCATCACTGATTGAAGAAAATTCAAACAACCCCAGATTTCTCTTCAGCACTGTAGCCAGGCTGATAAAAGGTTAGAGCTCGGTTGAGCCAACCATCCCTTTTACATTAACTACTAATGATTTCATGAATTTCTTCACAAATAAAATTATAGCCATTAGAGAAAGAATTATTCACAACCATCACACAGATGTAACATTATGTACAGCTAATTTCAATATCACTGATATATATTTAGACTCTTTCTCCAATTGATCTTTTTTCGTTAACTTCAGTAATTACTTCCTCCAAACAAAACATCTTAAATGTCTTGAACATCATCATATCTTAAATGTGATCATCGCTATTTATTGGCTATGTACCACAGGCCTTCAAGCTGGCATTAGTTAAACCATTATAAAGGTAATTATAGGCCAATCTCAAATATTTTTAACCCATGCTTGAATTATGACAACCTCAATCAGGATTTTTTTCTTAAGTATTTTTATTCATCTTTAAGCATGAAAAGAAGGTTTTTGAACTTCATTTTTTTAAACATGTACTTTTCAAAGAGTTTTTTACATGTCCATTTAGATGGACAACATACATTTTGACTTATGAATTTGACAAACGAATAAATAATATACACTGTGTGTTGTGTTTATTAGCAAGTATACCATCAACACTGACACAAATACAAGAAAACAGCCTTTGAATAGCTGTCCACTGTAGTGACCACTATCCGTGAAAGGGTTAATAGACTAGTTGTAAAAAAATATCTAATAAATGATCTGCAGATGAATGGCTTTTTTGAAGAGTTTCAGTTGGGTTTCAAAGCTCATCACAGTGCAGAAAAAGCATTAGTGAAGTTACAAATTATATTCTTATGGCAGTGATGACAGTGTTCTCATCACTGTGTTTGCCCTGCTAGACCTCAGTATGGCGTTTGATACTGGGCTAATATCTAGCCAATATCGCCTCCTGTACATGGATGACATCAAGCTGTATTCCAAGAGTGAACGAGACATCGATTCACTGATCGACACCGCCAGGACATACAGCAACGATATCAGAATATTGTTTGGACTGGAGAAGTGTAGTCAGATGATAACGAAGAGAGGGAAGGTAGTCAGAACTGAGGGGATTGAACTACCAGAAGGCAGCATTGCAGACATAGAGGACAGCTACAAGTACCTGGGGATCCCACAGGCAAATGGGAACCATGAAGAGGCCGCTAGGAAAGCTGCAACCACCAAGTACCTGCAGAGGGTCAGGCAAGTCCCTAGGAGTCAGATGAACGGTAAGAACAAGATCCGAGGTATCAACACCTACGCCCTGCCCATGATCAGGTACCCTGCTGGGATAATAAGCTGGCTAAAGGAGGAGATAGAAGCCACTGACATCAAGACCAGGAAGCTCCTGATCATGCATGGAGGGTTTCACCACAAGTTCAGCACCCAGAGGCGTTAAGATGCTAGCAGGCAGGGCATACATGGACTGCCACAACCAAGTGGCCGGCATAGTATACAGAAACATCTGTGCCGAATATGGGCTGGAAGTCCCAAGGTCAAAATGGGAGACGGACTTCCAGATACAGACGGACAAAATGGTGGTGGATAACCAACTGGACATAGTGGTGGTCAACAAACAGAAGACAGCCGTAGTGTAGATGTAGCGAATGACAGCAACATCAGCAAGAAGGAAGACGAGAAGCTCGAGAAGTACCAAGGGCTCAGAGAAGAGCTCGAGAAGAGTAACATCCAAGATCTCTGTCCTGTCCAGAGTGCAGTCCTAGGAACAGCAAAGATAAAGCACTTAGGCTAAGTAAAAATTGTTTGTCGGAATGGATCTGAACTGGTGAATTAGGCATGTTGTGTAAAGCACTTTGAGTACTCCAGTAGAGTAGAAAAGTCCTATATTAGAACCAGTCCTCTTACCATTACCATTTACAGACAGTAACCAATTTGAGAACTAATCTCCTCTATGAACTGTGTGGCATGGACCTCCCAGTTAAAGAATATGCTACCTCCTCATTCCTGGAAACTATAGGCTGAAGAAGAGGAGCTTCCGCTACTCTCCCTGTTCCCTCTTTGAGAAGAAAGCAGGCTTCCTGCTGCTGGCGCTTCTCACCACTGCCAGAATCTGCAACTCCACTGGTGTCTACTCATGTTAGGTCTGTAGCGCAAACTTATGCCATGAGTACTGGTGTTCTTTCCGAGCCTATCTTTTAGACCTCATTCCTACCCGAGTTTTCTGTCGTTGAGTCAACCTGTTTAAACCTGATTTTTGTGTGATGATATCTTTTAGTTTTGTTTCTGATTATTCTGTTTCCCAGTACTGAAAGGTTTGTGCTTGATGTTTTTGAGCCGGCAGTCAAATAAACAATACTTTTAAGTTGGCAAGAAAATACATTACGTTTTCAGTTCATGAGCCTCCCTACAAAAAGACTAAAAAGAACTGTATGTTTTCCAGCTGCTTTTTTTGTATTTATTTATTTATTTTATCTGAAGCCATGTCATGTTAAGGCTATTCTGTGTGCTGCTAAACCAACAGAACCAGAAACTGATTGTGTCCATGAGCTCACCAGCTCAAAGACTATTTGTGTTCTTGAACCCACCTCCAAAGAGACATATATAAAGGCTTGGGAGCTGTGACAAAGTGGGTGAGGACACCATTTGCCCAGAGTTTAGTCTTGTTATTCTTAGTTAACATTCTTGTTTTGATTTAGCCATACCTAATCCTTATTCTGTAGTTTGCAAACATTTACTATCCCATTGTTTATGTTTTGCACTTTTACAGAGTACTTAGTATAATATCCTGTTTTAAATCAACTTTGACAAGTTTTGTTAAGTTAACATTTTGCTTCTTGTGTAAACTGTTAATTTGTCCATTTTACTTTGTTTGTGAACTCGCCTTACTTACCTATGTTCCAGGGGCAAAAGGAGGAAGTGCTGCCTCACTGCCTGTATTTATAGCCTCCTGTTTATTGCTGATCCCGCAGGAAGGGACCAGGTAAATAGGGGGAAGAAAACTGCTGCAATTTCATAAAACTCCATTTTAGGGTTTTTTTGTGCTTTAGTGTTGTGTGTATTATTGTAAAATGTAATGGCTACACTTTAGAAAAGTCTGTTTTGTTGCTGGTAAAAAGTAGCATCATAAGTGGATGATCGTAATGTTTAGTCTTACCCACTGTATGGAATACTCCATTGGATGTTATTGTGTTTAGATAGTGTGAGTATTAAAACAGAACTCTGTTCTTCAAGAGAAGAGGACTAGGTCAGAGTCGTTGAGTGCACTTGACATTAATTTTGGTTGGTTTAAGATCAGTTATATTTATTTGCGCCAACTCAACTTTTGATTTTTTTGATTTTTGTAAATATTGTTGGTCACAACGAGTTTAAATAAATCACCTGCTACACTGGACAGCATCTGTCTCCTGCGCTTCCTCAGCCACGTTGGCTAAGCTATCTCACAGGAGCTCCAAGTTGCTTGGTTGGAGGATGCCACACACAGAAGAACTCTCTCCTCCAAATTGATTAACACGCTTTGTCTGTCTATTGGTCTGTGGGTGAATTCCAAATAATAAACCTGAGAGCCACCAGGAAAGAAGAACTCTTTTCAGACTTTTGCTGTGTATTGTGGGCCATGCTCAAATATAATGTCCTGACTATTGTTCAGTCAGAGGCATCCACCTCTACTCTGAATTGGAGAGATGGATCTGGTAGAACCAGGGCAGGTGCAGAAGGAAATGGTTTCTTCAGGAAATAAAAGGCTTGCTGTGTGAAGGAATCTCATTGGAAAGGTCTTTTAGGAGAGGTTAGACACATTAGAGGACAGACAAACTTACTGTAATTTGGTGAACTGGTGATGGAAATTAGTAAGCCAAGGAAGCACTAGAACTGTTTCCAGGTGGTGGGGTCTGACTAGTCCACCAGTGCTTGGACCTTTGTTGGCTCTACTGTCACTGGAGTCTTCTTGATAATGAAACTTAAACAGTGTTAAAATATTGTGTAGGTCCAATTTATGCTGTGTCAGGATGAGCCAGGATGTCCTGAAATCTGGACTCTGGAAGATCTCTGGTGAGACACAAGGAGCAAAGGTGTTGAAGCTTAAGTACGGTAAACTGCCATGAGGCATCCTTGATACACTGCATGCAATTTAAGACCCAAGCTTTATTATACTGTGCACTTTCTCTGTCAGCAGTTTTAATGTTGTGACTATTTACTCCGTACAGTAACTGAATGAACATTTATGTGTCTTTGTCATAGAAACAAAGAGGATTATAAGCATAAAAAGAGACAGAATCCATAGAATACTCATGTTGGATTGTACTCAATTGTACAGGCACACTAAAATAACAGATAACAGGTCTTTGATTTTAAATCTCTCTACAGTTTTTTACAGTCCCTCCTCCCATTGCAATCGGCTTTCTCACTCTACGTGCTGTGGGTGAAACTGGCCTATTTCCTTTCTGATTATGTACTGCAGAGCTGTGGATATGTATCACTCACTCCCTGTAAATCTGTTGAATCCTCTGGAAATTTTTTAGTTTGATAGAAATGATTGTCAATGTAACTTTGTTTGGCAGTAAAGTGAAATTTACACTTAATGATACTGAGATTTTAGTCATGACGAATCCATAAAACGAGGGACAGAGACTTGAGGGATATTCTGTTACAATTACTGTGCATCACAAAGAGAGGACACAATACAGTGTTCATTGAAAGCAAATGCTGCTTAAGTGGACTTGATGGAACTACTGTTAATCGCTCTTACTGTCATCTTGGCACTCTAAGGCAAGATTAAACTGTGGTGTAAAAGCTAAGTCAGGAAAGCCCCTAAAAAGACTCTCTGTCTCACTCTTGCTGACAACTTGGAGCCACATGTCAACTACAAGGCACATCTGTTATCATGAAAATTTATATTCAAGACTTCTCACTTAGTGAATCACATCAATGACCCATTGCTGGTTCTGCTTCTTCTATTATATGTAGTAGCCTATAGGAATGTAGGACAGGCAGGAGATATCTTTCCAGCAGCAGCTAACCAGCATTGTTAAGAATAATGTCTTTCGCCTACAGGAATGATTTGTCATCTACAGAGAGTTCAGGTTTGAAGCTCACTTGACTGTGCTGAATCAATTAAGTCATCCTTGGCTAATCCTGGAAGAGTGCAAGAAATTGATTTGGGATGCAGCCAAGTGATGGGTTTGACTATGGCATTGTTTATCCTATATGTGTTGAGCCTTGATATGCTGAGTAAGATATAGTCCTTAGTAAAAACAAGACAAGGGAGCTGAAATCAGGAAGAGAGAATACGGTTAGTATTGGGATGCAGAAACC
The DNA here is from genome assembly GCA_015106755.1 of Etia nguti. Lineage (NCBI taxonomy): Eukaryota > Metazoa > Chordata > Actinopteri > Cichliformes > Cichlidae > Etia > Etia nguti. The sequence goes on from VUQG01045808.1 coordinate 14,063, forward strand.
ATGAATTTTAGCTAAAGCTGAGCTTCATGACACAATAACCATTGTGACTGTGTGCAAATTAGTCTGTGTGTTTTGGTTGGCCGCATCAGAAAAGAGAAGATACCCATATCGCAGTACATTTTAAATTGAAAGTAATTCCCTTCAAAATAACAAAAATACATACATTGTATTTTTGTTAACAAATGTTCATATGATGACAATGGGTAACACTAAAGTATGTCTGGCTGAAAGCTAATCTGATCATCTCCTGATTTTGCATCCTTGCCGCTATAAAACTAGAGATGCTTTCCTTGTAAAAACTTGAGAAAGGATCTGTTACGGCCCTAGAAGGGCCTCCTCCTGAAATTGCCTGTGTGGGTGTGTCCTACTATCTCTCCTGCCTTAGGTGCCACCTTTGTTCTGTACAGCTGACTCCCATCAGCAATTAAAAGCACTTAAGGCCAGAGAAAGGTGAGCTCTGATGCGAGAGAGCCATGTTGGTGGTTGCAGCTAGTGAGCTGTGTCTGGTGATTGTTTCATCCTGCTCGGTGGAGAGGAGTGTGTTTGGTGACTAATCCTTTATTACTTTTCAGTTTACTGACCGATGCTTGAGTTTTGGTTTGTTTCTTTGATAGCGGCTTGACCATCTCTTTTAGTTCAGTTACTAATAGAATCATTAATAAAACTCTTTAATTTAACCATTTTGCCTCCCTGTCTCCTTTTTTCGACCTGGAAACTTTTTGTTACTTTCCCTCATTCCCTCCACCTTTTTTAGGGGAACATAACAATGTATTTAATGGATGCTCTCCAGTAAGGCACTTAAAAAATGTCAGTGGACATTCTAAACAGAGCATATTGATATGAATGGTAGCATTTTACAGGATTACCACTTTAAACATGGCTGAACAGGATGGCTGCCACAACATTGTGATGGCTACAAATCCATTCTGTTCTATTGTTTCAATATCAACAATCAAATTAAAGGGAATATATACATAATATGTGTAGGCTGGATATATGCATTTATTTATTCTTTTGTTTATTTATTTTCTGAGTGATCATGGTGGGCTGCCTGGACCAAAAATGCCAGGACCAATTTGTTTGTCCCAGTCCATCTCTCCGCTACAGTGATATCTCCCAAGAATAAATTAAGAGAGTTAGTTTGTTAAAATAAATAAATAAATAATAATAATTTCCTTGATAAAATACATGAACTGTTTGAATCATAGCTGAAGACAAAACCAGAGAAAATGCTTTTGCAGGCATCATCACAAAATCATGTGCCTGCTGTTACAAAATGATTTTTAGGTCAGTGAAATAAGCAAAAACTCAAAAATGGGCAGAACATCCAAACACAGGCCAACTACTGTTTTTGGATGATATGCAAACTGAAAAGTCAAATCAATGTATTTACAGTAACTTAATATGTTTGAATGGAAGATTCATACACCTTAAAAACACAAAGTGGATTCTGAAGTCTGTCATCTTTTTCTTTTTGGTTTCAGAAACTGGCAGCAGAGTGTCAGAGCACCGGCCACCCTGATGTTTTGGTCCCATTCAAGTGTGACTTGACCAAAGAGGAGGAGATTCTGGCCATGTTCGCAGCGATCAAAGAGCAGCACAAAGGCGTGGACGTGTGCATCAACAACGCTGGCTTGGCTCACCCAGAGCTACTGCTAAATGGCAAAACCAGCGGCTGGAAGAACATGATGGATGTAAGAGCTCAGAGTTATTGTAGAAATATAATATTTGTTGTAATGTTTTAGTGAAAGTAACATTCACAGGAATATTGTCCCGGCAGAACTTTGAACTGTAAAAAATTTTTATGGTGGCCAATCAGCAAGCAATCACCACAACCTGAATATTTCCAGTTAACTATCAACAAAACAGCTTTGTAGGCATCAAAGTTTCTTACATCATTGAGACATGACTTTAAAAGAGTTACTTTACTTGCACATTAATGCATGATGTTTAATGCTCACCTGGTTAACGGTTTATAAATCTGTTACAGCATGTGTGGACATCGTGTAATTGCCAATGCTGATCTACATTTCTACACCGCCACAAAGTATGCTGTAACCGCCCTGACGGAGGGCCTGCGGCAGGCACTGAAAACAGCCATATCTGAGCCACAGTAAGGCTTTAAAAACACTGTAGTCAGCTCCAAAAGTAAAAAAAAAACAAAACAAAACATTACACAGAGACACACACACAGTACTTACTAAAGTTCCATCAGTATCCACTCTTTTTTTGCAGTGTATTTCTCCCGGTTTAGTGGAGACAGAGTTTTTGTCACGGTTCTACAAAAACAACCCTAATAAAGCAGCTGGTGCATACTCTGCATATAAGGTAAAATAATTATTCCTACTGCTCATGTACTGTTGATGTGGTAACTCAAATAAAAAGTCATTAATCACGTTTCACTTCTCTGACAGCCTCTGGAAGCTATAGATGTTGCCACTGCTATTACGTACGTGCTCAGTGCCCCTCCTCATGTTCAGGTGATTTTTCTCCTATTTTTATGCTTTACCCTTTTTCTGTTTAAATATCAGAAGTTTTTGTTTTATATTAAAACACTGTTCTCCCTTCAGATCGGAGATGTTCAGATGCAAGGACGGAGCAGGTTTAGAGTTGAATTACATGACCTCCCTGAAATTATGCACTTCTTCACTACATTTATGGAAATGACGATTTGTGATCTGTTCATAAAACAGTTTTGTTTATGATGTTTGTACTGAAAATTTTTACTAATGTATAAAATAAAGTCGGAGAAAACTGGTTGCACTTCAGGGTTCTTATTTTACTGAAGGAACACTGATTTAAAGAGGAGTGTTTGGTGGAAAACATACAATTGTTTACAAAGTATAAAAATTGTAACTCAGTGTGAAAGTATCAGGCTCTGGATAATGATGGTACTGGGATACTCTAATTCAGAGATACTTGATACATTGCAAGAGAGTCATCTAGATTATATATAATATCTGAATAACTGGTGAAAAAAATATCCCTACAAAGGTAAAAAGCAAAAAGTGTTCACAGGATTTTTCGTACTGAATGACACAAACATGTTAACTCAGTTTACAGGTTCCCTAATTAGCTTTCCTCTTCTGTCCAGCATGTTCCCTCTGTGGATTTCCTCTTCCTCTTCTTCACACGTTGGTTATGTTTTGTATATTTAACAAGTTACATTTGATTATGTCCCATTTGCCAGTCTGGGATCGGTCCGCCAGGACCTCCGCTCCTGGCCGCTGCCCGGCTCACAATCCACTCGACCCCTACGGGGCCTCCTGCGGGTGGTGGGCCTGCAGGAAGATTGGCCCATGTCCCTTTTTCGGGCTGTACCCGGCCAGGCCCCATGAACTAAGGCCCAGCCACCAGACGCTCACCCTCGGGCACCCTACCCGGGCCTGGCTCCAGGGCAGGGCCCCGGTAACCCTATCCCGGGCAGGGTGAACTGTTCCCTCGATGGTCTTCTCATAGGGGATTTCTGAATCGCTCTTTGTCTGGTTCCTGACCCAGGACCAATTTGCAATGGCAGACCCTACCAGGGGGCAAAAGCCCCCAGACAACATAGCCCCTGGGATCCCTGGGACACAGAAACCCCTCCACCACGATAACGTAGTGATTCGCGGAGGGGTACAAGCGGCGGAAATGGGCTTCCTCCGAAGGGTGGCTGGCCTCTCCCTTAGAGATAGGGTGAGAAGTTTGGCCATCCGGGAGGGGCTCAGAGCAGAGCCGCTGCTCCTTTACATCGAAAGGAGCCAGTTGAGGTAGTTCGGGCATCTGACAAGGATCCCTCCTGGGCGCCTTCTGGGTGAGGTGTTCCGGGCATGTTCCACCACTAGGGGTCACAAGCAGCACTCCAGAATATAATAAAAAGTGCAGGTTGACATTTATTGTTAGAAGATTTGCTCAGAGAATCTGTCAGATTAAAATAAACTAGATTAAATTAATGCTGAGAATGTTCTCTTGGTCTCTGAGTATGTAAGTTTATAAAAATGAAGGAGAAACTACTGGACAAAAGATATTTGACCTGTGTGTTAAAATGACAACATGGATGTAGGATTAAGCTTTACTGAATAACACGGCATGGAAGACTTTCTGATGAAAGAGAAGCCTGCTTTAATCTAAATCTCTACTTCAGTCCACGGAGAGCTGCCAGAAGGGTTCTCAGTCCAGAGGAAAGCAAAGGTTAGCTCAGGACCCCCGGCCTCAGACCACCACCTTTCTCATGTCAGTGAATATCCAGTTACACTGGAGTTATATGCACAAACGCAGCTGCGGGTTTTTGCACCTAAACAAAAAGTTTACGTCAGGAAATTGTCCCACTATTTGGCACTTCACTCTGCTGTGTATTAAGGGGCTGTCAGCAAGTCAATACAGAGGAACACAAAACAAAGAGACCCAAAATGACCAGATTGAGACTTAATACAATAAACAGACACAAATCAACTATAGAGGCGTATTACCAACAAGATACACAGAACAATGCACAATAACCACAAAAGAATACAATGTCTGCCATCAGCAATGTGAGCCAGGTCATTTTCTGTCAGTCCTCCATACGTGTGAACACAATAGATTATTGGCTTCTTCAGCCAAACAAATCCACAGAACATGATGTTCTTTCATTATCATGTCTTCCCTAAAACCACACATTGTTCGTTCCTTTGATTTTCTGCCTGACCGCCTCCCTGGGTATTCAAAGCCATCTCCACAATAGTAACCAGGGGTCAAAACATGACCTGCACCGTGGGTAGCAAATCTTTCTTTTTTGGGTCTTTTAATGGTACAATAACAGCTTTATGGTGAGGTTCAGTTCTTCGTTTGCATGCAAGGACAGCACATGTCCTGTTCTGGTTCACTTTCACTGCTCTGTGACTGTACACTACCTGCATGATATCAAAGAGAAAGAAGATTTAATCAGGGACTTTATTTTAAAAATGGATTGTAGAATTAAAAGATAAAAGACCAAAAAAAGACAAAATATAAAAAAACAGCAAATAATGAAAAATTTTAATTTTAATAATTTTTGGAGGCCTAAATAGAGGAAATTATTCAGAAATTCACAAGACTGCAAGGAAAGAAAGATCTTTTCTGTCACAAAATGTGAGCTTTCTTCTGTGAGATCCTGTTACACATTTTAATCACAACCCTTGAAATATATTTTTGGATCCCTTGGGAAAGTTTGTAAGTTCAAAAGAAATGCACAGTGTCTAGTATCAAGAAGAGCTTATGGAGTCGGTTGCATTTACTAATCAGAAATATTCATGAGGGTACACTTTTATTTATAATGCTGACATCTTTACAATATATATTTGTTAATGATGTAAAAGTTTTACTGTATAAAAAAAATTTGTCCTCAGTAATATTTTTTTAATCTGTGCTTGCAAGTAACAACCTGTAATGTATTTTTAAATTCTAAACCCAAAAAGCTCATAAACTTGATGAACTAGAAAATTCCTGCTACTTTTTCTTCCCCCCGCTGTGAGAAATGGCTTTATCACACATCCAACTGTGTTAGTCGCTCTGCCCATTTCAACTGTGGACTGCATCTGAAAGCTCCTTTGAATATTTGGATGGCTTCCAAAAAGTCCTGGGAACTTGAGCTGCAGCATAAAATTCTGCACTGTTACATCACTCCCACTGTTTGCAAGATATGTAGATGTCCATAGTGTATGTGAATATTCTTCCTCTAAGAGCACATTTTAAATGATTGAGTGATTGAGGTCTAATTTGGAAATACGTTGCATGTCCAAAACCATCCAGATAAAGTCCTCTTATGCAAGCATGTGACAGTCAGCTGACCTGTAGGATTTGTCTCTATAACACTCATTGGTAAGAGGTGAAAATAATGAGGTCCTAATCAGTGTTGAGAATGTGACCCTGCCTTAAACCACACACAGGGAGGCAGGTTGACCAAAGTCCTCAGTCACCTTGGAGAAAAGAGCATACATGTTAAGCTTTTTCTTGACAGATTTTTTTGCAATATGGAAAGAAAAGAGGGGCTTTTTCTGCACTGAGGAATTTTTCATCCCATCCCCCCGACAACACCCAACTATCAAATGTTCAGCTAACAGGAAAATGCACACGTTTCTGTCGAAACCTACTTCCAGTATAGTATGCTAACCGTAGGCAACATGGTTCAGTCACCCCTTAAAGGCTATTTGTGAGCCAGAAGAAACTCAGGAGAGTCAGGTTAAGAAGGTCAGCCTTAAGCCTTTCAGCTTTCTCCTTCTGATTAAATGTCTCCAGCTGAGATAAGATGTGCATGCAAAATTGCTAAATGAAGATTATATTTTATTAGGTAGATAGCTAATAAGAATAGCTCTTGGTATGTTATTCAAATTTATATTTTTTTTTTTTTTTACAAAGTTTGAAAAACTATTTGTAGCCATGTGGAGTATTCAGATTGCTTATTTTCTTTGGGAGTTAGAGCTGCAGTTTTCTACCATTCTCCTAAGGTTAAATAATATGCTATGGCTAGCAGCCTGTTAGCTTGTTAGCTTAGTATAGCCTGGTGTTTTCCAAGGGCAGTACAGTCGACCTCCACCTAGTCACGGCTCAGTATTTGCAGATTCACCTATTCCCAGATTTTTCTGTGGAACTAATTCTAAGTTGTGGTTTAAAGCTAACATTCACTGATGCTAGCCTCTCATTAAAGGTGGTAGCTTCTGTTACATCTTTGCTAATTTTGCTGTCATACACACATACTTTTACACTGGTAGATGTTCGTATTAAACACTACTTTGCTCCCTTTCTGATATCCCAGTGTAGAGAGTATTTTCCTAATATACTCATTTTAGGTGCAATGGAGTGACTGTTAGCACATAGGACAGGGGGACGCCAGTCAGAACAAAGTTGCTTTAGAGCCTAGTCATACTGTCCTAAAGACCAGTTGGCAACTACCTGGCAACCACTAATGCTAGGGAGTTGTACTGAATTGTGTATTCCCTTATTCCCAGGATCGCAAATGGTTGCTGAAAGTTGCTTTTGCCAAAAAAAATGTTGAATTATTTTTTTATAATAAAATAGAATACTGTTAGTTAATATTTTATTTATTGAATAAATAAAGTGAAGCACTTCCACACATTCGTAATCAACCAATAGTTTTATTATTGACATGCAGGATAAAGTATTGCAAAACTTGATTCTCATATTATAATTAAATATGATTTTGTCAGTTCCAGCAATTAAAGCCAGAAAAGAGTGTGCTGTGATATGTAAATATTCTACACTGTAAAGCGTGTCTGGTCACCAGGAGCTAATCTAAGTAATTAAAGCTGTGTGTTTGTGTGTTTCTCCATCTATCCTGCTGTGCCTGAACCACACAGCTCATTGTTGTCGGTTAGACAGCCTCATTTTCCTTTTCTTCTTCCTGGTGAATTGTGCTTTAGCTCGCTCAATAGATAACTGAAGTGGACTCATGTCAGATGGTGCTAAGGTGGTCGCAAAGGGGGTTTTAGATCTAAGCTCTGCTGTAGTGGTGGCTTTGGATGGCATGCTTAAAAATGTGACTGGTTCAGTTTGTTTAGCATCAGAAAATGCATCACTGAGAGCAGCAGCTTTCTTTCTTGGTTTTCTCTGCTGTCTGGCTGCTTGCCGCTGCCGTTTTGTGCCGACAGTGGCAAAAAGCCTCCATTCACTCTGAGTTTGTGTTTCTTCTTCTGCAGCAGTGCTTTCAGGGCTGTTGAGAGGAACACGAGTGTCTGGAGTTGTGAGAATAGGGAGTGCATTTTCAAACTTGTTGTAAGAAAACTGTGGGCTTTCCCATGAAGAAGGCACACCTGCTTTCCTCTTCCTGTTTCTCAGCCCTCTTTCTTTCGACTGTTGCCTTTTCAAAATACTAAAGGAAGTGTTCAGAGCTGTAACTTGGACCCTCCCTGTGTAATCGTCCAGCCTGTGGGAAAGCTGGAACTCTCTAGTGGGGATCGACGGTGTGGTGTGAACCCCAGTGAGAGGGATCACTTTCAGATTGTCCACAGAGGAATTTTGCAGGGCAACAGGAACAATGGGGGAAGCAGAGCTGGCTTTCCTCCTTTTCTTCCTCCCCTCTGTGTCTGTTTTCTCCTTTGACCTGTTCCTTTTGACTTTGGAGATAACAATGGAGGCATTGGCAATGCTGACAACGGGTTGCTTTTCAGTGTCGCTCCCAAAGTTTTGTTGCTCAGGGTGCGCTGGTGGGGTTATGGTAATGATGGTGGGGACAGAAACAAGGCTTAGGTTTTCTGTTGTGTTTGCTACAAGGTCTTTGGGAGAAGAAGGAAGAGTTGTTTCTTTGCCCTTCTTTCTCTTCTCCTTTCTTTGCCTTCTTGTTTTAGCTTTATGTGGAACAGTAGTGCTTATTGAGGGAGCGACTTCTTCTGTCGGCACAGCAGTGACCGACTCTGCTGGCCTCTTCTGGACCGGTGCAGATGACGTAATGGAAACCGTCTCCTTATCCAAGGTTGGTTCATCTTTCATGACTTCATTAAGGGGTTCGTCTTTTCCTCTGAGATCAAATTCGCTCTCATCAACTCTGTTTGTGCTCCTGCTTGACTGATCATATCTTTGTGACTCACTGATGAAGTTACTCAGAGGTTTGACTTCTTCTGCTTTGCTGCCAGAGGGTGAAACAGCAGCTCCATCCTCTGTTTTCACACCTGCCTCTGTTTTCACCTTTCTCTTCCTCCCCTTTCCTTTTCCTTTTTTCTTTTTGTTGGTTTTCTTCTTCTTCCCTGTGTTCTTCCTCTTCTTCTTCTCTGAACTTTGCTCCTCTACCTTATCAGAGTTGGTACTGGAGCTTTGCGACGTGGAGACAGTAGCGAGAACCTTGATGAAATCCTCAGCGGCGGTGACAACGTTTCTGAGCGACGGCTCCTCGGGATCCAACATCGTAGACTGAGTTGCACTCTCCAGTTTCTCTTCTTCATTGCTTTTCTTTGAACCTTTTGACTTGGGAGGAGCTACTGTCAGCTCATCAATGATGTCAATGCCTCCAAAGTCATACGGCACCGCCTCTCTCATCACAGCAACAGGGAGCTTCTTGTATCGTTTGCACCTATGAGAGAGAAAACAGAGAGGGGAGGCAATGTGTAGTGTATTAGGAAAGTAAAATGGCTCAGTATGTTTAAAATCTACTTAAAGGTTTACACGAATACTTACAGACCATACCAGTGCCGCTCTACGCACTGCTCTTCATAAGCAAACTCAAAGCAAGGGACACCGATGACATTAAAAAATGCCTGACCAACAACTCGGGAAGATGTATCGTTGACTTTTCTCAAACAGTCTTTCAACCTGCAGAGAGAGTAAAGGTATGATTTGAGTTCTCTTATAAGAGAACTACAGCTAACTAAATGACAAGCAAGTGCTATATATTGTTAATATTGTAATGTATCTACTGGGCTGGCATTACTATCTAAAATTAGCCAGGAAGGTTTTTGTTTAAGACACCATAATGCCATAAACTAACAGTCAATAGAGTAATTTTAACATCTGGCATTTATATGTTCTTTTAAAAAGTCCCAAGTGGCTGATTTAACAGTAATTTGAGATGTAACTTTTTTTTTTCTTTATTAAAACGTGACTCAAAATGACAACACATCACTGAAATAAAGCTTTTACTCACGCATTATCGCAGTCACAGTGACAGATGGAGTGCCACTTGAAATTGGTGTAACCGTAGTTTGAGGAGAAGGCGTGGATGACATGAGGGCAGTGGTCATGAATACGACAGCAGTCGTCAGTGTCTGCAAACTCTCCTGTAAAAGAGAGGTCAGCGTCATTATATATGTCAGGTATCGCACTCGTGAGTCAGACAGTTTGAATAAAAACCTTTTAACCTACCCAGCTGGTCATAGCTATCAGCCATGTTCCCGGCTCCGCACCACAGGGTCCCCGGATAAGTAAAGCCTCTCTTGGATCTTTTCAGAACCTGCTCCTGCACAGTCGAATCCTCCCTGTCATCCTTTTCCGCCCTCTTCTTAAACTCCCTGCACATCAACTTGGCTTCATCCATGCGCGCAAAACTCGCCTCCACCTGTCGCCCGCCACTCTGTCCTTTCAGCCCCAACCTGCACTCGTGCATGAAAGATTTCACCTGCATCTGTTCCACTATCACGGAGCAGTACAATAGTTTCCCGGCAGGACTGACTGCTGAGCGCACCACCTCGGCTCCGTCTGACACCTGGTAGAGGAAATTCTCTCCCACTGTGGACATTTTTGCGCACACGGTGCCGTTGAGCGTGGAGAACATTTCTTTGCCCTCCTTCTCTGCGTCCAAAGCGCCACTCAGGAGGTCGCCATTGACGACGTTTGTGTCCAGATAAGACAGAAAGACGAAGAAGACCGACCACATGATGCGGCGAGTGGCACTTTCAGCACCACGCGTAACGGAGACAGCTCCTCGCAATATCCCGGCGCTCTCGAGCAGCCCACCCAGTTTTAAGGCGAACCTAAAGTGGTACGATTATTGCTAAGATGAATGACTGGGAGGAGTCAGCAGGATTAACCTCTGTAGCTCTGGCAGAGTATCTTTATCTGTTAGACACAGTGAACAGGTATCACCCCACCCTCCGCCCCCCACCATCTTAATTATCTCACTTAAACCACGGAGGGTTAATTAGTGGGTGTGCGTCGCGTTAACCTGCACCTCTTGCTGCAGAGAAAGAGATGACCGCAAGTAACCTCCCACCCCTTCCCGCTCAGCACCCCCCTAGAAGGCTGAGATATAGGACTTTGGGAAAACGCGTGGAGGAGGTTCTAGCTCACACCCGCTTCCCATGGTAACAGGCATGGGGTGATTGTGCCGACCAAGCACACTGGACATTATTCAGATACCACAAAACAAGCGCTGATTTGGTGATGACCTAATTACAGTGTAGGGACAAAACTCATTTACTGCAGGAATGTGGAAAAAGGTTGCCTCTGTCGCACGCATTCTGCACCGAGTGACTGAAGGGCCCCAGAGTCTGAAGGCTGACACAGAAAAGAAAAAGAAAAAAAAAACTCATTCAAATAATGGAGGTATCAGATTACTGCTTGGCTTTCAGTTATCCCAAGAAGCTGACACGAGTTGCCAATCATTCAAATGAACCCAAATGTAGAGCTTCAAGATGCTTTTGTATTTTTTTCTCCAGTAATGAAGAACATGTACTGGAAATACTAAAAGGCAAAAAACTAAAAAAATAAAAAAAAATTAAAAAAAGACATTCCCCCAGGAGCAGATTATCAAAGAAGTACATGTGTACTGTAGCACAGTCTGGGTACACTATAATAATGTAAGATGGAAAATTTCCTTAAAAAATAAACCCACTGTTTTCCATCCCAGCTCCATGTTTCTGTTCATTGATCTTACAATAGCTGTGAATGATTGAGCGTCTAAAATAATCCTCATTATCTTAAACTAGTCCAAGGTGCTGCCCCTCAAGCCAAACACCATCTTAGAAGAACAATTTTAGCTCATATCGTACCCTTAATCACATTAAGGATATCTCCTCCCCTTCTCCATCATACAGAGCCAAGATCTGAAACAAATAGTCTGAAACTGTGTTTAGAGCAGTCTGAAAGCTGAGCCTTTGGCTGATTAGGGTTACCTGTGCATATGCTGTCCTCAAAGTGATGAACACAAGCCCCTTCGCATGACTTTGAGAGAGTATCTCATGCCTCTATTAGCCCTCGATTAGACTACTGTCACTTTGTTGACTCTGATCAGTTGTTACTTTGTCACTTGCAGGCTGTGCAAAATGCTGAAGCTGCAGGAAAGAAACATCATGATCAAATCACACCTGTGCCACTCAATTCAATTCAATTCTATTCTATTCTATTTGTACAGCGCCAAATCACAACAACAGTCGCCTCAAGGCGCTTTATGTTGTAAGGTAGACCATACACTAACACAGAGAAAACCCCAACAATCATATGACCCCCTATGAGCAAGCACTTTGGCGACAGTGGGAAGGAAAAACTCCCTTTTAACAGGAAGAAACCTCCGGCAGAACCAGGCTCAGGGAGGGGCGGGGCCATCTGCTGCGACCGGTTGGGGTGAGAGAAGGAAGACAGGATAAAGATGCTGTGGAAGAGAGCCAGAGCTTAATAACAGGTATGATTCAATGCAGAGAGGTCTATTAACACATAGTGAGTGAGAAAGGTGACTGAAAAAGAAATATTCAGTGCATCATGGGAATCCCCCAGCAGCCTACACCTATTGCAGCATAACTAAGGGAGGATTCAGGGTCACCTGATCCAGCGCTAACTATATGCTTTAGCAAAAAAGAAAGTTTTAAGCCTAATCTTAAAAGTAGAGATAGTGTCTGTCTCCTGAATCCAAACTGGAAGCTGGTTCTATAGAAGAGGGGCCTGAAAA
>VUQG01045809.1:0-60525 GCA_015106755.1 Etia nguti
CATCTGGATCCTGTTTTTTATCAGTTCCCAGAGTCAGAACCAGACATGGAGAAGCTGCATTCAGCTTTTATGCTCCATATATCTGGAACAAACTCCCAGAAAGCCTCAGATCAGCTGAAACACTCAGTTTATTTAAATCCAGGTTGAAGACTCACCTGTTCTCAGCTGCATTTGAATAAAGCACCAAATCCACACTGTTTTACTTTTAAGCTTAAATTTCAAAACTTACATTTTAACTACTGATTTTATCTACTGTTCCTTTCTTTTTTTTCCATTTTAAATCATGCTTTTTATTTGTTTTTGTTTTTTAATGTTTCTGTAAAGCACTTTGAATCACCTTGCTGTTGAATTGTGCTATATAAATAAACTTGCCTTGCCTTGCCTAACCTTTTACTCCTCTACACTTCAATTTATGACTAGATGCTTGGAAAACAGTAATATTAAGCTTCATATAAAATACAATAATATTATATATCTGTGTGTTTGCACCTTTGTCCATGAAGTCCTCCAAGACCTTCAGGAACTCAGCAACCAAACTTGGCACACAAGTACATCTTAGGACCCTGAAGGTTCTCATCTATATCAGATATTATTATGTCATCACGCTGCTTGGCAACCACCTAGCAACAGGCTAAAATGATGTGTTTTTAGCCTTTATACACCTGCAATGCCATCCTGTAACATCTCATCCATAAACAATTGAATGATTCATGCCTAGAAACCACCTAGCAACAGGCTAAAATGACGTGTTTTTAGCCTTTATACACCTGCAACGCCATCCTATAACATCTCATCCATAAACAATTGAATGATTCATGCCTAGAAACCACCTAGCAACTGGCCAAAAAAACCTCCTTTTTAGCATATAAACAGCATATGAATCTCTTTTACCTCCAAAAATTACATTGAGTGTAACAGTGGCCAAACAATACTCTAGTACTAGTATAATACAGTATGTACCAGAATAAGTTTGGTCACTGTGAGCTGTTGTAGAAATCTCAAGATTTTCCACTTCTTCTTCACAGTAATTGCCTTCAAAGAGCCACTGAAGACTTTCATTGTAAAGTAAGGCCAAGAAGGCAAATGAGTCACCACCAGATAATTTCTTTTTGAACTGGGGATTTTTTTTTTAGCGCTTTAAGATAATTTGTCTCCCTGTCTATTAAGATTTTAAAATTTTAAGAGCACAATATTGAAAATCGATAGCTGAAAAAAAAAAGAGTTTTCTGGTCATTTACACCTCAAAAAAAAGAGGAACCACTGGCTGCGCCACTGCATCAGCAAGCATACTGCTGCACTGACATCATCTCATGCATATGGTTGCTCATGATGTGGCGTTTCACACATATCACAACACGTTATAAATTTGAATCTACCCAGAACATCGAAGTAAGATTTTCAGTCTGAGCTGGGACAGCTTGAATTTCTCAGTATTACACTCTGTGCTGTTGTTAAAATGATCCAAGTGGAAAGATCCAGACTGTCTGCAATCTGCTGTGGCTTTTCGAGCAAGTCTTGCTGGTAAATTTATTTCCATTGTAATAGTTTTTGTGGGCTTTTATTCTGGGTTTATGCTCTGATAATTTGTTTTATAAACTGAAACTACATCTAGGCCCCTCTGTTTCTCTCTGCCTGTCTAGCTTTTGATTATGCGAATTACTTGATTAGCCTGTTGTGTAAATGAGGCAATCAGCATCAACTGCAGTCAATCAAAAGCTTGCGTGTCACATGACAGCTCCTTGTAATTTGGCTCTGGACCCCTTCAACCAATCACTTTCCTCCAGATAAACACTGGAATGCTGTTCATAATCCGTCTCCTGGTGTTCATAACAAACAAGGGCGTCATTCTTCATCAGGAGGACGGCGTGCGTATTATTATAGGATCTGGCAGGCTTTGTTTATGAGTGACTGAAGGATGTATATTTGCCACAGTATTCAAACAAATTCAGATGCCCAGGTCAAATAAAATTAAAAAATGGCAAAAGTTGTGAAGAGTCAGATAATCTCACAGTGGGGTTTTCATACAGAGAGGCAGGACCTGATATTCAGAGTGTGTATTAGCATGTGTTAAGAGTGCCAATTGTAGCAGGCCAGACACCTTGCTGCTCTGACCACGGACCAACAAGCATCCGATACTTAACGCCACAGGTATCCCACGATTCACTGGGCTCCCATCTGCTCTGCACGGCAAAGCATCTATGCACTGTGCTCTCACACGTGAAACACAGGTACATCAAGAAACGCGGCACACGCACATCACATCCTGTTAATAGCACAATGATGTAATCAGAGATAACAAGAGCATGTCATCAGGACACCCTGATCCTTCTTGAACTCATGAAAGCAATCACAGCCAATGCTGTTTCTCAAAATGGGAAAATGAATACTGAATCCATCCATCATAAGGGTGAAGGGAGGGGGGCTCCGCGAACCTTCCCATTGTGTGATCTGTGATGTGTGCATCGCTGCAGAAAGCCAGAGGAAATCTGCTCATCTGATGCAGAACTGGCAACATTCACCTGTACGCTTAATGCCACCTGGAGGTGCAAAGAGCATGATTAGCATCGCTCCAGAAATAGAGCCAATCAGACCTCTCCCCCTCACACCTCTCTTTGCCTCTGGAGGTGCATGTATGTCATGATTAACTCTGCAGGCAGAGAGAAAAACTGGATGTTTTCATGAAAGCTGGAATTTTCCAGACGTCACTTTAAAAGTTAACTTACATGACAGCCAGCGACGAGGCTGTAGGGTGGTTACATTTCTGAGATTAGTGTTTTGCAGATTGCTCATCTGTAATTTAGTCAACTGTAAACAGGATTCAAACGTAGAGCAATTTTACTTTTCTAAGCTTAGTATTAGAAATATTACTGCAAACATTGCACGCAGGGTTAAATAACACTTGCAGACATAACACACAGATGTTGCAGTTTGTTTTACAGTAAGATACCATCTGTTATCTGAAAGCTCTTTGCATAATGAGGTCAAAATCTTACAATTTTAGCAAAAGAAACCCAGTAATTTTCTCTTTGGTAAGGATTTCGTGATAGTTGGGAGGAAAAAGGAAGCCAGCAACAGATGTCCACCTCCACCTGTTAGAAAAAGACTTTGTTGTTTTTGTTGCTGAGAGTATTTTTATTCCATGTGCAGCTCTGCAGCAACTGTGTGTGTCCGTGTGTGTGTGTGGTTTCCGTAACAGACTGCTTGATGTGAGCACAACTAAGCTCTGATTTTGGTGTCTAACTGTACCTGTCTGCAGTTCGGCACTGAGTACGGGAGTCTGTGCTCAGTTGCTTAATTGCAGGGTTGTTGGTTCAATTCCAAGTTCAAAGCGTGCCAAAGTATTCTTGGACAGGATACTGATACTGATGGCAGGAAAGCACCTTGCACAGTGCTACCCTGCTGGGTGTGTGTGTACGTGAACGCATAGCAAACACCTTACACAGCCTGTAAAGCCTCAAGTAAAAGGTGCTATGTTGCTGTGGCTTTCCTGAGAGCCTGCAGAGGACAACTGCAGAAAACACATGGTGCATTTAGAAAAACACCCTCTGCAAACACAGAGTATGATGGAAGTGTTTCCGCAGGGGCACCGGCAAGTGAGGCATACTGCTGGGACCAACCTGAAATCAACAGTCAGAGCCGACACGTAAAGTGTTCTGTTCATTTGAAAGCGTCCAACTTCACCAAAAAAACCCTAAAAACAAAAAAACAAACTTTTTCTACCCTCAGGTCTGAGTTACTAAGTAAACTTCATTATCAGACAGTGAGCATCAGGGTCCACGCAGACATCTGTGTGCCTGTTTTTGTGACCACGTGGACTCGTCCATGGACAAATTACAATACAATGCACTGACTATAACAGGATTTGCTGCTTAGCTGTCATGTTTCCAGCTTTGTGAACTAACTTCTATCAGTTCAGATGTCATTTAGAAAAAGGTGCAAGTAAAGCTTCAGAAAACATACAAAATACCAGTTTTCAATCTTTTCACTCCTGTTCTTATTCTTGAGGTGTAAAATTGCTCTGCAACAAAATCCAAATGCAACAGATCGTCCGGATGTTATTTGAATAGGTGGAAATATGAAATGTTTCAGTTTGAATTGCTGTGAAGTTTTAGTGAATGTGAAAGTCGCTGTTCATTAATCTCATAGCATTAGCGCAACCTCTCTGTGGAGTTTAACAATTCTCACTGGTGTAACTTTTAAACCTTTCTGTGTGGCTGCAATCCAGTTTAAGAGCTTTTGAAGCAAGATCAGGCTTTTTACATTAAGATGTTATCAAAAGCCTTTTTGAAGTGTTTCTCTCTACGCTCAACTGATTTTATATGTGCATGCGTTTGTTAGTGGCTCAGTGTCTTTATTAACTAACTGTGAACAAAGCCCCGAAGCACAGATAAACCTTTTTACGTCTGCGGGGCAGTCCAAAACAGTCATCATCTGACAGGAGGGTGCTGTGTCACACATGCAACAGAGTCACAATGAGGTTTGGATATTATGCACTTATCGCTAAAGTCAACAGACTTGATAAGGCAAGTAGAAAGGGTGTGTTTGCATTTGTGTGTGTGCACAAAGAAAAAGGCCAAATTATTTACCTCAAGCCGAGACATTGATGCTGGTTAAACGTTGCAACATCCAAACAGTAGCTGGAAGAAAGAAACAAACAATACAGAGGCGGTGTTAAAGTGACACTCATCAAACTTGTTATTACATTCAACATAAATCCAAGTTGATCATTAAACTAACAGAAGGTGTTCGGCTCCAAAGAGAGATGAGAGAAATAAAATATAGTAGCCCATTAATAAAAAAAGAGTTTTAAAGTATAAAAGCATAAAAAATATTGTTGACCTTCACACCACTCATTAACAGCACCTGGTATTACCACGTGCTGATGATCGGTGAGCATGCCAGAGGCATCAAAAGGCCTAATCAGCCTTTCTATCCAGCCAGAAAAGAGGATGATAAAGCACTTTTATTACTTTGATGTACTGATTTTTTTAATTATTATTCTTGACTCTCTCTCGCAGAGTGTTCAGCCCACATGGGTTCCAAGGATGCTGCGGTAAAAATAAAACCTAGCACAATAAACAAAAAATATTACACAAACAACAGCAGGGACAAAATGTGCCGTCTCCCCTTCAAAGGCAGATTAAATTAGCAGACATGGACATTCCTCAGCGCCTCATATAAACTATGATAAATCAAAAAATTGCAAATGGGCTTGGGTGAAGTTTCTAACTGACTCAAACTCCTTCTCAATATCTCACATTCAGAAATAAATATTTAGACTCAACATATAAACTTATGGGTGGAATTTTGCCCGACAAATGTTATTTTATTACTGCCAGTTACGCAGTTAAAAGAACACACTGTGTACTTACAGAAGTTTTTCAATCAAATGAGCTGGAAATGACTCTGCTGTACTTCTTAAGCCACTGATTGTCTTCCTTTTTACCATGCACTGTGCAGGAACAGACAGCTGCCACATAATCATCATTAGTTGAATAATAGCTTATGTGTTTTTTTACCTGTAAGATTAAATAGTACATCTAGCACGTGACACGGGCCTAGTCAGCTTTGAAACCACATGAATAGACACCATTGCCCTACTCTTGTGTTTTATTGTTGATGTTGAGATAGGGACAGAAAGAAACAGCGCTGCAATCACTTTAGATGCCATATCAGGCAGATGAGCACTTTAAGCTTCTCTTAAAACTTGTAATGATCCAAAACTGCTGCTTTAATTTTCTGAGGACATACACAACCAGCAAAAACAAATCAGGCGCCCTTAAAGCAAAGAGGTAATAAAAAATAAACACATGATTAAAAAAGCTAACATTAATTTGGCGTTGGGATTCAGTGTTTTTTAATCATGACTTAGACTGACATACTCCCAGTACCCCAAACTTTAATAAACTCTAGTTAATGGCTAAAGTCAAGATACTTTGGCTTTTACTTTTCTACTGTGGTACACACTCACTGGTCACTTTATTAGGTACACCAGTTCAACTGCTTGTTCATGCAAACACCCAATCAACCAATCACAGGCCAAGAACTCAAACGTTTGAACCAAGCATCAGGGGAGAATGGTCAGACTGCTTTGAGCTGATAGGAAGGCAACAGTAACTTAAATAATCACTTGTTGCAACCGAGGTATGCAAACGAGCATCTCTGAATGCTAAAGCAGCAGAAGACCACACCAGCTGGACTGAAGGTTGGAAAATGTTGTCTCCTCTGATTAGTCTCGATTTGTGGTCTGATGTACGGATTGCAGGATCTAAATTTAGTGTAAACAAAATAAAAGCATGGATCCATCCTGCCTTGCGTCAAAAGTTCAGGCTGATGGTGATCTGTAAAGGTGTGAGGGAAGGTTTCTGGCACACTTTGGACTTCTTGAGCACTGTTTAAACTTGGCAGCCTACATGGGTATTGTTGCTGTCCATCTCTTTATGACAGTGTAACCATCGTCTGATAGCTGCTTTCAGCTTTCAGAAAAAACACCGTGTCACAAAGCTCAGATTATCTCAAGCTGGTTTATTGAACGTGATAATGATTTCACTGTACTCAAATGGCCTCCACAGTTACAAGAACTCATTCCAAAAAAGCACCTTTGGGATGAGGTGGAACAGGAGATTCACATCATGGATTTGCAGCCAGCAAATCAACAGCATTCCTCCCTGAAGAATGTATCCGGCACCTTGTTGAATCTATGCAGGGGGTCCGTTATTGACTACTAAGAAGGCTGCGGTCAGTAATGGCCCAATATAGTGGCTAGTGAGTGTAGGTCAAGTTCCCAAAACCCAGAGTCTTTACACTCCTCATAACATAGCACAGCATAAATGGCATTCACCCTCTGGAGCCTCTTTCAAACCTCCAGTTTGTAGTGCAGTCTGGGCATTAAAGATGAAATCAGAAATCTCCTGATTAAACTCTGCTACTCCATCACTGTAACATTATCTCTTCCTGAGCCCATAAGACGGATAAGTGTTCCTCATAATGTGTAAAATTGGTAAAATCATCACCTCAGCAGAGGATCCTGCTGCCTTTTCAAAGTCGCACGCCACACAAGCCATCTCGTCCTCGAGCAGTGTTTGACTGGATTAGACCTCATCGGATTATTACTCTTTGCCGCTCGGCTTTGCCATTACGCCTGTCAGTTACAAGCTGCAGTAGCTCAGGGGGACAAGATGTGGAGTGCTGAACTGGAAAACTGTGCTTCAAGCATCAGTTTGAGCTGTTGTAATTCCTGCTGTTAGTCGGTTTGAGAAAGAAGATCATGGATTATTAAACTTCCCTCCGGGCTGTAATAGAAAATTCAATCTACCGCTCGGCTTCATGTTTGTCCAGACAATATGTGTAGAAGCTGTCAGCACCAATGTTTAGTAGAACCTAGCTTCTCAAAAAGTGTGGCTGGCACACGTGGACACCCAGGTTCTAATAACAACACTTTTTTCCTGATGTCAACCAATCAATACCAAAGATATTGAATATTTCTTTCCTCTGCATCGCTAACTCTGCCCATCAGTCTAACTTTTGTCCTATTTTCTGCTGACTGTAAGATCCAGAAAGCACAGGTCAACGTATAATTTAAACACTGTGTTTCACACACATGGACTGGCTTTCATCAAAGAGCTTCAGATGTTTACTTATACATATATAAAGTGCAATACTACGGTACTCTTTTGAGTTGAACTCAGCAAATATGTCTTGCTAACCTATTTTACCTGAACATTTTCATTTTTTTTAATTGCTTTTAAGTGTTATAAAGTAAAAATTGACTCATTGCCTTTGCTGAGTTTGACAGTAAATGCTGGTTTATCTCTGCAGGTAAATGTGACTAATTTATGATTAAACTGGAGTCACAACTACTGTTTCTTCTGTGCTCTTTGTTTCACTGACAGAGGTGTTTTCTCTGTTTCAAGTTCATACATTTCCGTTTCAATTTGCCACAGAACTGAAAACATTCCTGTGACGATTTCATAGAATTATAAAACTGATCAGTGCACATGTGCACTATAATTCTGGCTTAAAGACTACATATTTGCAAATTTTACCCCTGCCGAACTTTAAGCATGCATTGCAATTTTTGTTTTCTTGTGATTTTCCAGCCCCTTGCATGCCCACATTTGGGGAGTCAGTCTGAGCTCAATCTTCTTGCGGCTCATTTTAGGTGACTGCTCCTGCAGCATTTCACATGAACACAGTGCAACATTTTCTTAACAGCATGTTTAACTGGGGTCACAGTGGGAATAGAGCCTACCGTAGCTTACACTGGCTGATAGGAAAGCTGCACACTGGGGCTGATTCACACTCACATACTCACATCACAAGTGAACCTAGCATGCACATCACTGAACTGCTAGAGGTTGCTGGAGAAAGCTCACATGAGCACCGGGAGACTGTGAAGACACTATGGCTCAAACCCAGAACATCACCCCGGTCACTGCTCCATTAACCAACACACTTACTTCACACACTTACTAAACTTCAGTACGAGCACCTTGCGCATTATGGCCTTCTCACATTTTGCACCCCACCCAACAATTTCTAATTTGAATTCTAATATCTGAAGTAGTTAGTACATATTCCTATTGTATGCAATTATATTAATATTTACACTGAGATGCATAGATTACATATACACTGTAAATATCGTATATTCTATTTCTGTAAAAACTTGGCAATAAAAATGATTCTGATGATTATTTTTATTTTACTTTCAAAACAAACCAAATTTTAGTGAAGATGGGACAACTTTTTAAAACATGAGATTTCTATTTCCCCTGGTCTGTCTACTACACCTCAGGCTGATGCACTTTGGTTTGATACAGTCTGTCATCTGTCGCTTTAGTTTCTTGTTGTTGTCATCAAAGGGGATCACGGTAATGGTAAAATTTTCACTTTTAGATTATTTTATTTAAATTTTGACCTTTCTATATCCAAGGTGGCCTATTTTTACCAGGGGTGGGAGGAAGAAAAAAAAAGTCTAGACAGCATACTTTTCAAATATTTTGTGTGGTGAGCCTGGTTCTGCCGGAGGTTTCTTCCTGTTAAAGGGGAGTTTTTCCTCCCCACTGTCGCCAGAGTACTTGCTCATAGGGGGTCACATGATTGTTGGGTTTTTCTTTGTATGCATTATTGTAGGGTCTACCTTACAATATAAAGCACCTTGAGGAGACTGTTGTTGTGATTTGGCGCTGTATAAATAAAACTGAATTGAACTGAATTGAAAATATTGTATTGATGCAGGGATGCCAAATGTTGTTACTTTATTAAATAAATGAAAATACTCTGTGAATACTACAAAACAAGAGGGCTCATCTCATGCATAATGTTAGCGGAGCAGACTTACATTAAATTGACTCAATTGAAAAACCATCCATCCAACATTGGACGCACTTAGCTTGACAGAGCTGCCAAGCTAATGGCTCAGTCACGCTCGTAAAAATAGGACAGCACCCTCCCTGCAGCCATAAACTCTATCTTATATCAACATTTATGGCAGGTTTTAGTGACAGTGTTGGTATGCTTGACAAGATCAACAACAATTTTGCAAGAACAAAAGGAAAATGACTAAAGTGAGATAACTTTATCTTACTGGATCAAACCAATACTGACAAAGTTTAACTTTCAGGACATAATTTGCAGTAAAAAAAAAAAAAAAAAGTGTTATTGCAATACTCAGCATACTGCAAAAAGTACAAAATTGTAAGTGAAGTGCTGTGATAATATTGCATTGTGGGGTGCCTTTAATTTTTACATTATCTCCCAGTGCAGCTATTCAAGATACACGACAAAATGCTCTACCAGCGTGTTCCTTTCTAGCCCAACCTGGACCTTTGCTTCAGTGAACAGCTCTCCAGTCCACAAGGCACTGTCCTTTCCTTGCACCTTTAGCAATCCTATAAAACATGCATACGCATCTGATGTTTCTGAGCCAGAAACGTGGAATTAGCCATTAGACTGGGCAGCATTACAAAGGCCGTTGGGCTTACGTGCGCATTCTGATAGATGAAAGTGATGGGGATGTACAGAATGAAAAAAACAAACTGTGCTTAGAATATTAATCATTAATCTAAACAGGAAACTCTTCTGAGACACACATGTACTATCAGAGTTTGTGGGTTTTGCACAGACAATAGTATGATAGTTTCACTTTAAATTTAATTAAAAAGGTGAAAGTGGATGATGTCTAAAGGCAGCGGGAGTTACTGGTTCAGTGATGCTGGCTTTTCTGTTTGTTAGACAGCAGTAATTCTGTGAAGTGTGCTGTGTGCAAAGCTACAAGTAATAAAGCAGCAGATATGACTGCTAACATAAACAAAAAAATTAGGTGTTTTCAGTTTAGCTGTTTAAGAGAAAGTACTGCAACACTGATCTGAGTGAAACTCAGACCTATCCCTATCTGTTCTAATGCATACATCCATTATCTTCTGCTTATCCACAGTCAGGTTGCAGGGAAATCCAGACATCTTTCTTCCCACCACACTTTCCACTTCCCCCTGAGGGAGGCCAGATGAGAAATATAACCACTACAAGGCATTCTGGTTCTACCCCAGGGTCTCTTCTCAGCATGCGAGGAAACACCTCCAAAAACAGGCAACCAGGAATCATCCTAACCAGATGCCGGAAAAAGCTCAACTCAGAAAACCCGAATGAAATGGAGCTGGTTAACCATGCCTGGAAACAGGAAACTGGGACCCTATCCCGGAGCCAGGCCTCTCTCCCTGAAAGAGACCATCTGCAGGGGCAGGCACTGGGGTCATTAGCAACATGAGCAAGGCAGTAGGGGCCTGCGCATGTGGACTAGTTCTGGGTGTGTGATCTTCGTTTTGGTGTACACCAGAACTTGTTTATGGGCCTTTTTCACACATCACAGCAAGAAACGTTGAATACCATTTAACTGCATCAGTTTTAGGCTGCTGATCTGACTGACGCCACCTCGTTACTGAATAAAACAGAGCCACTATTACTGGAAAGAAGATTGCCCGATCAAACTGAGCTGCGTTGTCCATTTAACACACCTCATTACCCTCAAACAATAGACCAAACAAGACTTCTCAATTTGAGATGCGAATTTTCCCTGTGACGTGCGCGCCCGCTGATTCCACCCCTTCACCATCTCTGCATCCACCTGCTGTACCTGAGGGTATTTTTTACTCCACCATAACCACAAATATGATAGATGAGGAAAGTGTGTGTATGTGTGTGTGGAGATCCAGTTAAAATTTCTATAGAGGGGAAGCCATCATCCAGAGATAGCTTAACACAATAAAGTGAACGTGTGCGTGTCGTTAGGGCACATCACAAGGTTTAAAAGGCAGCAATTTTCAATGAAAATGCACCTTGGAAGAGATTGTTAAATGCCCCCCAACTACCAACCCCACCTCCAATGTACAGATTCCTATACAGTCAATATATTTTTTAATTGCACTGATGATTCAACGGAGAGCGCTGCAGAGGTGCCTCTGTGTGAGTCATGAAATCCTACCTATTGGGAAAAAAAAATGAATAGGAGTTTTACTTTCAGGACACGACACGCTCAAAATAACTGCTTCCACTTTACAACTGCGTGACAATTGAATATGTGTGCTGTGAAAAAGGCCTGTTATTGAGAATTATTGAAGATAGACGCTGTGACAGAAGGATTCTCATCTGAAGTTGTAACTGTAAGTGGATCTTTCCACATTTTTTTAATCTTTGGAGAGCTCACTGTGATGCTGCAGTCTTTATTTGCTTTTGGCTACAAAAGGGTAAAAAGGACCTTCTTGAGACCTGAAAACCCTCTGCCCTTTGAAACGCACCCCAACAGCCATCCAGGGCTTGTTTTTTTTTCTACTTTTTTGATGTTCTGGTTTCAAGATGCTTTATTGGTAGAGTGCAGAAAAAAATCTTCAAAGGTCTATCTATTTGTGGCAATCTGTCACTTTTTGAAATAATGTCAGGTGGCTTTTTTACTTGACAGGAGATGACTTTCAGCTCAGAGGATGACGGGTTTCTCAGGCACAAATCTCTTGTGAATCCTTACTTGGGAACACCCTGACCCCAAGTAAGGTGTAAGCTACCAACTTTCTAAAGAGCTGGGCTCCCTGACAAAACTACTGAATAGAACCACGAATAGCGTTTTTAGTTATGTGTGCAATTGTCTGCAATGGCTATTTATAATGTGTGCTGGAAGACGGGTCTGTTTATAAGCATAGCTGGGAGACTCTCAGAGCCCTAATGACTGTTTAATAAGTGCTACATTAAATGCAGGCGTGGTAGAAAGGTTAAACCACTTAAAAACGCTGAAAAGTGATTCCAGAACTTTGCATCGGTGCACTCCACTGAGTTGATCGTCCAGGATTGCCACATAAAATTGGGCCGAAAACACGCATGGCTGACCCAATGGAAGCTGGGAGAGGGCTAGCGATTACCCGTCACTATTTTTGTCAAACTGTGGGGTTGGGCCAAGGAGTAAGGGGACCATCTTTCTCTGCAGAGATCAGATAGACTGGAAGCAACGCCAGACTGAAGGTGGAAGTGCAACAAGTTGCAACTTCTGTCTGCTATCAGGCAAAGTAAGCATAACAAGATCGAGTGTTACGCTTTTTACCCAGTGCAATCATGCATAAAAATATTGCGCACATTTCTCCGTTCGCTTAAGTAAACCGAGCATCAACACCTCTCATTTTACACTACTTTGCGACGCAGCCTTGCAAAAGATCGCACGTTAGTTGCACTCCCCACCCTTGTACAGCACAGCATGTAATGATTAACTATAAGAGCGGCGGCACCTCCTTATACATCCTCCAATCTTGCTACCATAAAGTGAACACCCAAGGCGTCTTCTGATGCTGGTATTTGTGGTGACGCACAGCAGATAGCAGACAGGCTTCTTTCAATCTACGCTGATAAGACTCAAAAAAGACTGCGCAATAGTCATGCATGACTTACACACAAACGGCGCTATAACCCAAATCAAGTGGTTGATCTAAAATCATTGAAAAATGACGCAAACAGATCCTCGCAATAAATGTGACAGAGGTCACCATCAAGTCATGCATCAAGTCATGACCGACGTAATTACTAAGAATACTAATTACATGAAAGAAATGCTGCTGATAAAATTAACACTGTACATTAGTCAGATATCAATAAATGGCACGGTGACTTTTTTTTTCTCTCCAAAGCCTCCTCTTCTTCTTCTCACCACTGTCAATTCTAATGAAGTGACAAGACAAATCTCATTTTTCTGTCAAACAGAGTGAGTCATACAGTTTCAGGCACAAGCTCTGAGTCTGCTCGGATGAGGACAGCAGGAGGCAGGAGGATTAGCAGTGTGGCAGGCTGCCATCTAATGGATGCAGAGAGAATGGTCTCCATCGGGTGGCTGTGGGTCCAGTCGTACAGCCCCCTAACTTTAGGGTCCGGGATTCATTCAGTCAAGGAGTCCTTGGGCAAGACGCTGGTGACCCAGGTGGCACGGATCATTCTGCATTTTCTTCCCTGATTATCTGTGTTTCTCAAACTGATGACACTGCAGGATTTCAAAAGTTTCCCATGACAGAAAAACTGGTCTGACTGAACAAGAAGAAAACTGGAGAATTATGTAACTCTGCCGTTTGTGTGAATGAAAGCTCTGGGACAGAGAAAAACTCTCTCACATGTCTCACTGAGGAGACCTTATCACTCCTGTTAATGGGTTGAAGGATGGAGGATGAGAGAATCACTGCTGACCCAACAAAAACTTCTCTCAACTTAAAAATTCTCACAGAAATGGGGGGAAAATGGAAGAGCGCATGCTTTATAGTTGAAAATCGGTTTTGTAAAGGTAGAGCATTTGTCTTACGGTGTTTAAAAAGGAAACGCAACACAGTAGTACTCCAGTAGAGTTAAACACGGGAAACCTGAGTTTCTCTTAAAACTCAAATATTTAGAAAAGTAATTTCTGATCTGTCATTCCTAAGCGGTAACAGCTGCGTGCATCTGTATGAGCATTTTCTATAACAAAAAACCCCCAGTCTATCTGGGAAATTAATTATATTAGCACTTACAGAAAGGCACTAAAAATGCTGCAAAGTGGTAGTAGTAAACAAAGTATATGCAATGCAGCAGAGAAATAACAAATAACCCATATTTGCAAGATTCAATTAGAAGCTTAAAGCAAAGACAAGTGTGCATGCTGAGACATGAAGATGTCGAGACTGCTTTCCTTGTAACTCGTGGCTTGGAAAGTATGCGTTTTTGTGTGAGAAAACAAGTCAGAAAGAAAAGACGAGATGATGATCAGGCGAGATAGCATTTCAGCTGTTGCTTTCAGTTTTTGGGCGAAAGCAAGAGAGACAGAAAGAAAGAAAGAAAGAAAGAAAGAAAGAAAGAAAGAAAGAAAGAAAGAAAGAAAGAAAGATCTATGTGAAAACTAGGAAGACGCTCTGAGTGTCTGTGCGGGGATCACACAGAGAGAGTGAAGGAAGCAGATATGGAGGAAGGAAGGAGATAGAGGTAGAAGGAGGGAGGAGGGAACATTCCTCGTGGCTTTGCTTGAGAAGATGAATTATTCAGAAAGTTTAACACACACAGTTGAAACTGCCCCTCAAACTGCTGAATAAATCCTGCACTTCAAAGGATTATTGACATATAATACAGCAGTACTATACTACTACAACAGAATCTTATCATGAATACAATGAAGAACATCCATGGAAACATTTATGGAGTAGACGGTTTTTTATGTTTGCTTTTGTTTGTTTGCTTTTTTACAGAATGACTATTATTAGAAGTAGGTGAGTGCGTTATATATGATCAGATGCGACGTTACTTTCTTTATGATCGCTCTGAAATCAATGCTAAGTATCTGAGCAGGGTTCTGATCCCCACAGCAAGAGTCTGCGTGTGACAGGGAAACTGGTGCTCTTCTAAATGTCCTCTCTCATGAGAAAACTGTCAGCCCTGAAGTCTTTAACGTCCGTTTACTCCGTTAAAAAGCTGTTTAGGAGCTGCCCATCTGAGCGCATCTGAGGTGCAGGTTACAGTTAGTCCTGGAAGTTAAAGTTTTATTTCACACTCACCGCAGCGACCCGCCGTCTTGTCTCGTCTCGTCTGCCTTTACAGTGAAATACTGCTCGAACCTGCTCAGGTAACACTGCTGCACTTATCGCCTGTTTCCATTTTTATTGCTGCAAATTAGTCACTTACTTTTAGACTTCAAACTCTGCTGCATGCAGAGCTCCGTGCCCTTCCGTCACTGCGACGTCAGCCAGCGGATCACATGGCAGGAAGCGAAGTCGCGAGACGTAAACAAGTCCACTACGCCGGCCACGAGGTCTTCAGCAGCCTGGATTCAGCAAGCCAGCTTCACGCCGGTGCAGCTGGGTGCACCTGGCTGCTTTTACTACTCCATTGATTTGGCACGTACACATGATTCTGTTTGTTCTGTTTATCTGTCATTACTGTTCTGTTTTTTTCTCCCCTTTTTTTGTTAAATCTACAATTTGTGGACTGTCAGTCTGCGCTCGCCTTGCTAACACTGGATAGGACTCTCTTTTGCATTAACACGTGTTCATAATTCAGTCAATACGTGGCACAGATTTAATAATGTGCTGGAATCATTCCTTTGAGATTTTTGGTCCTTATTGACACGAGAGCGTCACACACGGTTGCTGCAGAACTGTCGGCTGCACGATGAGAGGCTCCTGTTCAGCTCACTGGATGTTTCCTCTTTCTTAGATCATTCAAACCCTGGAGATGACTGTGTGGGAAAATCCCTGCAGATCAGCAGTTTCTGGAATACTGGGACCAGCCCATCTGACACCAACAACCATGTTCAAAGTCACTTAAATAACCTATTTGCCTCATTCTTATGCTCAGTTTGAACTTCAGCAGGTTATCATTACCATGTATGCATGCTTAAATGCACCGAGTTGCTGCCATGTGATTGGCTAAATAGATATTTGTGGGGTACCTTACTAAGTGGCCCGGGAGTGTGTACTACAGGAGTAGACCAACAGCCATCGTTGTGAATTTGGCTACGTTTGAGTCCAGTTTTGAAAAAAGTGGAAGATTTTACCGAAAAAAAAAGTTTTAAATACTTGTTTGCATCAAGCCTACCAAGTGTGTTTTGCGTTCCTTTTGAGTAATGGTTGTGCACGTTCTCAGAAAATTATAGGAAATTACTTTTCGCAAAGTAAGTTCAGCAGCAGATTTGGATCATTACAACAAAAGATCAAAGTTTAAGAGACGCTTAAATAGCTCTTTCCCTGATATGCCATCTGACCTGATTGCAGTGCTGTTTTTCCCTGTCCTTATCTCAACATTAACAATAAAAACAAGGGTAGTGCGGTGGTATCTAAGGAATTTAATGAGATCGATCTTTCAGCCAGTCCTAATTTGCCCTGTGTTTGTTCCCTCGCACACATAGTCTTTTTCACTGAGTGTATCTTTCTATCTGGAATTTAAACCTCTCTTTTACTTTCCACTGTCAGCTTGTGAAACTCTTTAGGATCCAAAAAAGTTCAGTTACACTCATAAAAGGTCTCATGCTTTAACCAACCAAGGCTTTTTATGTTAACGCCTCGCATCGGAGATTCCCACAGTTCTGTTCCTGTGTCTCTCTTAAAGGGTTTCCTCACATAATATGAATCATATTTACAGTTCTAACACAAACAAAACCGCTTGAGTGGCCACACTTTCACTTAGTTTCATCGGCAGCATGTCTTGGTAATGAGGTTCCAGCCACACTCTTATCCAGACACTCATTTGGTTTAGCCTCAATCTCCAGTCCTCTTAAATGGTCTTGGGTAATCCTCACCATCGAGCCCTGGAGACGTTTATCTTTATCTTTGGAGTGTGAGTCATGTGTCTGAGGAGATCTGGCATGTTGGTGTGTGGCTGAAGACAACAGTTAGTAGGTTAAAGGAAGTTGCCGGTGGAGTTCTCCTGATAACTGGCTGGTTAAAAGGTTTGCGTAATCTTAACCTGAGGCAGTAACAAGGGACACATTACAGGAAAGGGAAATAAACCAAATGAATGTTGAAATTTTTATTAAAACATCACAGTTATGTACTTGGCATACAGCAGGTGATCACCCCGATTTACAAAAACACTGATTATTAAATCATTTTGTTGAAATGGGAGGGAAGCATTCAAGTCACTGCGAAATTTAATGTAGGATAGCAGCTTTGCCACACAGACTCAGTGTGACAGCATTTCATTGAAAGAGTTGCTTTGAGCCACAATTAAAATGTCTAGAAATATGACTTTTATCATTTTTCTGCAGGCTAGCTCAATTATTTAAAGCATTTAAAGCAGAAAGGATCCAATTCTATATTTGAATCTGTTTACAAGCATAAACAAAACATTTACCAAGATTAGCAAGACAAAGTAGAATTGCACCTGTCTTTGTTGGAAAAGAGTCCCGGGATTGTCCTAAACCTGGAAAAATTTCTAAGTATACATCCACTTGATGTGACTAATGTGAATGGCCTGCTATTAGTTTTAGAGTGAACATAAGAAATAATTAGCTGTACCTGTTTTAGTGCACACAAATACACACAAAGTACTTTTTTTTATTTTTTATCAGTAATAATAACATAAGCCTATACTTTAGTGTTTTTTTAGCCATAAAGATTCTGTCAGTGGCCCCACAGATGTTTCTGATATTTCCAGTGCATAACACATTTATTAGACCACCTGCCATTAAAAAAGCAAAAGAAAAATATTTTAGAAATATGCCAAAAGCTCATTTAAAACAACAAAAAAAAAAGTACTTTTTAGGCAAATGAAAAAAACTGTATTCAGGTTTTTAATACTCACACTTGAGGAAGTCTCTAGGAAGTCAGAAATTAATCAAGCATGACGTTCAAGCAGTACAACTAATTGTTCTGTTCAGGAATGCAAGTAAATAACTGTAATTTAATCAAATTTAATTTAATCATAAACTAATAATGTGCTTTACTATTTTTATTCTGTTTTTTATAACACTAAATTTGAAAATTCATGGATAACAACAATACTTACATTTTAGCATTAAAAATATGATCTTGATTTAAGAGCTTGAGCACACTGGTGGTTTAAGTATTACAGAAACATTAAAAAAAATGATTTTGGTAAGTAGCAGAACTGTTAATTTACGGCAGCTGTGGCATAAACCTTACACTGGCCGGTGGTCTAAAACATGTGCTAAGCACTGTGACTTTCTGCGTCTGAGCTTTGCTTGCACAGAAGACCTCAGACCCCATATACGTCATATATGGGGTCAGATAAGATTTGTGTACACTTGTGCATTCCAGTTATGACTTGGTTAAAACGTTATGTAAAACTGAAATCTTCTGCACTCTTATTAAATCACCAGTGTAATTCTGAGTCCTAGCGCTTACAAGATTACGCATGTCACCAGTTTAGCTTTATGTATGAATGTTTACCTTTCAGGGCTGATTTTCAGATTTCACTATGGAGGAAGCAACAGTTGTAGTTAGCTGATTACACTTAATTAAACCCAAAGTAAATCAAGCAGGTCAAAGGTTAAGGCCAAAATATTCCACTGGCATTGAATAAAGTGCTACGTAGAAAAGAGCCTGATGATGTCAGAGTCGTTCGGGAGGTTGGACTTCGGCGTTCCACAAAGCGCATTCTGTCATTTCGAGTAGTGTGCGAACGGAGACTCCTCATTCACTTTGCCCTGAGAGTTCACAGAAAACAAACAACCCATTCAGAGTTAACCAGCAGTCAGCGTGGTGATAAAGTGAATGTGCTGATTGTCCAGCGGTACCTGCTTTACCATCTGAACTAAAGTGGTTCTTTTTACAGTACAATGTGTTCTGTTGTTTTTCTTTTATCTGATTACATTGATTGCCTGTAGGCCTATTTAAAAAAAAAAAAAAAAAAAAAAATCCCGTTCAGCTTAACAGGAGGTGAAGTCTGCTGTCTCGCTTTAGGCACATTCAGTGTAATTAACGTTAAGGACTGACAATCAGCTGACTGACACAAGTGCTTAAAAAAATCTTCTTTTTACGCGTTTTAAATGTTAAATTGGTGAATGTCAGAAGGGATTACCATGCGAAGATTAGGTTGAGAAACTCCAGGGAAGGGAAGCTTAAATGTTTCACCTTTATCTTATTTTCTTTTCTCATAAAGTCAGGAATAATAAAAAGGAAATTGCTAAGAATGTGTGAAGAAAAAAAGCACAGTCAGAAACATCAGCTGAATTGTGCAGTTTTTGTGGTCATGCATGGACATAATCTCGATCATATTATCAGATTTTTACAGGGAATTGTTTGTCATTTATTAACCCTGGAAGTTATCATTAAGTCCCCACCTGCTCATTTTCGAGGATCGGTTGTTTTTCAGGCCATGTTGTCGGATATGTAGCTCGTACAGTATAAAGTACACTCCAGCACAATGCCCAGTCATGCAGCAATAAAGATTTACACTCGTCGAGCACCTTATAAAGAACACTGGTCTGTACAGCGCTGCAGGTCTGCCATAACATTTACATTTCTAGTTTTGCAGCGGTTACCAGAATAGCAAAAGTCTATTTCACACTTATTGGCAGCCTCATTGTGGGTCATCTGAAAAGTCTTTGTGACATACGTGAACTTGTAAGTGCTCCGTGAGTGTGAGAGAGAAGGTTTGCTTTCAGAGATCTCATTCTTGATTAGACTTTTGCTGGACATGCAGAGATTGAGAGATTGAAACATTTTAAAAGTACCTGGCGACGCACTGATGGGGCTTTAATGATAAGCTTTTCTTGAGAAATGATTAGTCATGACATCCTCACCACACTTTTCACACACTGACAATCCACTCACACTTCCTGTTCGTGTAAATGAGAATGCAGCAAACCACTGTCCTCATTACTAAGGAGACAGGAACAGGAAGAAGACAAAATTTAATGCTGGGAAACTTTTACGTGCCCACTTCTTACTCATGGTGCAGGGTTGATAGTTAAAATCCCCATTAAGCAAAATCCTGGAAAGTGCTGGCCTTGCTCTAAATCCATGTTAGGGGCATTTTCTACGTGATAACCAGCACGTGCCTCCCCCTGCTGGGAGAAGTAACCTACAGCAGGAATTGTATTCTTGAAACAATATTCAAGAAGTTTGTCATTTTGTGTGTTTCAGTGCTGATTTTTAAGAGGTATACCAGGCCTACAGTAAGATTAAGATTGAGATTCAACCTCTGGAAACTGTGAATATCTGTCATGTTTTCTATCTCACCATCGGCACATCTTCGAGCCTCTCAAATTTGGATCTCGGCGATCGGATACATTTCACCGTGACAACCACGAGAACGAGGGCGAGGACGATACAGAAGATGCAAATGATAGCGACTAGGCCGGGGTTTGACGCCAGGTCATCTTTTTCCCAGTCGGGTGAAAAACCTGAGGGGGAGACAAACAGAGGAACGATGAGATAAACGAATGCAATATTTGCAGGACACAGCTGAAATTATACTAATGTAAGAAGAAATCATATTTGCTTTGCACAAGCCACACCATTAGTTTTTTGCCTCATTCAATAATTGACTTAAACAAACAAACACCCAGGGGAATTTATTTGTGAATTAACTGCTGTAATATAACCAGCAGATGACGGCTTTAGGTTGAACTGAAGCAAACATGCCCGTGCAGGGTACTTGTGGCTCCACACCTATCTCATGCAGACCCCAAATGAGGCCCCATGTAGGCTTGTCCATTTGAACCCATAGCGGTTTTGCCCTTTTGTGCACCCACAAGCCATCCATAGAAAACCCTTACTGGCTCACCTGTGGGTTAACCCATGCAGGTCTCACAGGGGTTTTATCCCACAGGCCGATTTAGGGGCCTCAAAAGGGCAAAACTCTGCCTAGTTTGAGCCATGCGGTGCGTTCTAGGAAGGACATCTGGTGTAAAAATGTACCAAATCAAATATTTTTTATTTATTTTTTTTTTCAGTGGCATTCTGGTCCACACTCCATATCAGCAACATGGAGCACACACTGTGGGGCCTGGGTGGGCAGCCCAATGTGGCCCCGAGTACCACCAAGAAATGTGGGGCATGGGGCCTGAGTGAGGCCCCAGTAGGGCATCCCATTAAAAGGCCTATGGGTATGCAACAGGGCTTTCAATGGGTGCCACTGTGGGCTCCTCTCTACAGTGCTTAGTGTGGGCAGCTCACAGTCAGCCCACGCCAGTACTGGGGCCAACACTGTGGGCTGAGCGGGTCTGTCCACAAGGATGCCAAGGGGGGCATGTTTGGTTGAGTGATGTTTTGTTTGCTTTAGGTCATAAAGTCTGGCACTGCTATATATACATTCGTCTCTCTGTATTGCTTCTCACTGGCTTTGTAGAACCCAAAAAATTGCATTCTTTTCTCTTAAAATTGCAAAAAAACCAAAACCAAAAACATGGGATTGGCTGTTTTTTGACCTGTGTTGGTTGTGTTCACAGTGGTGGTTGCAGTGATGTTTGGTGATGCTGATGCAGATGGGAGTGTTGTTTCAGTTGGCAAAGCTGTCTCATTTGATGTCTGGTTGAGTGCTGTGGTCTGAGGAGGTGGGCTGGGAGTAGTGTCCTCCGTCCTCTGTGTTTTTGGTGAAGCTGAAGTGATGACAGTCGTGGACTGCAGTGTTGTCGTTTCAGCTGTAGTCGGATGTGTTGTTGTTTCAATGGCAGTCTGGAGTGTTGTCGTTTCAGCTGTAGTCGGATGTGTTGTCGTTTCAGCTGTAGTCTGGATTGCTGTCGTTTGTGACTGTGGTTTGGTGGCGACTGTTTCTGCAGTGGATGAGCTGAAGGAAGTGGTGGTTTCTGCAGAGCAGCAAACAGCACATAAATACAAGATGATGCATTCACACCTCATCAAGATAATCATCAAGTGGTTTGTTGGTATCTTAAAGGTGCTAACAAACCACAAAAAAAGTTTTAATTACATTTTTCCATACTTGCACTGGATGTTTTTAATGCATGACAGCACTCAAGCAGACAAGGATGGCTTAATGCTGTGCACTAACCCGAACCCTTCCTATAGACAGAGCATAGTGTTGTTGTTGTTGTCATCAAAAAGTTCTGACACTAAATGATTTTTTTCTATAACCAACTTTCAGATCATTGAATATCTCAGAGTTTCAATAGCAAAATACATATTTATAGTCTGACACAGTCTAACAGAACCTTGCTGGTACCTTGGATGTACTACCTGTTTTTTAATGATTCACTGGGGAAAACTTAAGTTTTGGTAAACTCTATAAGAATATATTTCAGCTGCAAAATATAGTACAAAAATAAATTCCAGGTGATTCAGAAGTGGTCAGGTGGGCTCCTATTACAGATTTGATTCATTTTAATCACGTAACCCTACCTTAACCTAAATATAAGCTTTATTAACGCAGATTAGAAATTTTGAATCCTACACCTTTAAATTCACTATTCTGGGGTTTTGCCACAATTACTTAAGTCACACATAATTAACATGATAGTAATGCTGCATTACACAAACCTCGCTTCCATCATGGAACTCTGTAAGTTTCATCTTCTAGTCACCGCCCACACTAACATCATTACCCACTCACAGCACATGTTTATCATAAAATCATCTGCTGAGTTTAAGGAAGCCACGTGTGTTAGATTCACACCCCTGAGACAATAACAATCTATCTGTGCATCATCTTTGTGGCCTCGGACTGTTTATGAAGGCAGTTTTAGATTTCTTTACGGAGCCGTGTGGGATCAAAGTTTGGCAGGTTTTTGAGTGTAGGCACTTTAGGGTTCAGGTTGGGGTCCTGATCAACACCGCAGCTGCTCCACCTGTCACTGTTTTACCCCTAAAAGCTGCTTTGTGTACAAAGAAAACACACTGGAAAAACCCTCAAACTGTGATGAAGCTGTGATTTGAAGTAGTAAATGCATGACTTGAAAATAGTTTCACATCAAGAGCGTTTGGGAGCTTTAAATCACATAACTGTACTTGTACACAGCAATGTGGGCAACGATCCAGAGGAGGCAAGAAACGACTTAAAACTTGACAAAAAAAAACCCCAAAACAAAGTAAATTTCAGAAAAGTATGACAAGATCCTGTGTTCCAAGTGTCTTAAAGCAGATTGTGTTGACGCGGAGCAGCGGGTTAGGTAATATTAAAGCAATGGCAACATGTAACGTGTGTTCAGTAAAGTGTTTGCCACAGGAGGCTCAACATAGGCTCACTTTCACTGATTAAATATTAGCCCCAGTTTACACCCAGGTGTGAACTTCCCATATACCTTAACTTCCCCTTATGTTTTACAAATGCACGTTTTACTTATGATATGAATTTTGTAGTAATGCACATCAATAGGATGAATACAAATGTTTCTATGATAACACACGGTTGCTTCATATTACACTTAAAACAAGATCCAGAGCCACAGTGCCACAGGCAAACAGGCGGACTGTCTCTCACTGCATGAAGGTTCCTGTTTGCATAAATTTGCACTTCTACAAGACTTCAGCCTAACGTTCAGGTTCTCAAACATATTGAACACAAAAGTTTGAGAAGTGAAAACTTGTTGAAAAATGCTGACTTACCGCTGATGACTGTCGCTGTTAACAGGGACACCAAAAGAGTGAGGTGCATCGTTGCAGGCATGTTGAGAGGGGAAGTGGCTGACAGTCATATCAGTGACATTCACACACACACACACACACACGCGCGGTAACTACATCCTTGACAGCAGGATGTGCTCCAAACACGGGCTGTTGCATATCAAGCATTAAACCCTTCACACTATCAGTCAATATTTAAACAAGGTTGTGTGTGTTTGCTTTTGCTTCTATTCCTGCTGCAGGCAGCTGCAGATTAGAATTTAGTTCTAAAATAGATTTTAAACATGAAAGTTGTCTGATGCTAACAGCTGCAATGGTCCAAGCTATCCCAGGTCTTTCACTCCGCTACTGTGCAGGCTGCTTATGCTGCAGCACAGAGCTGGACACTTTATTCTCCACTGCACGTTTTACACTTTTGTTAAATCAGGTGCAGTGGAGCCTATTTCTACCTTGCATGTTATTCTTTTAAAGTCCAGTCTTCAACTTTACTCTCTTTCATTTCTATTCTGTTTTAAGGTTTTTGATATTGTGTACGTCACTTTAACTTTATACATACAGACCAGTTCTTGTGTAATTTTCACTTCTTCGCATCCATCCTTCCACTGAGACAATTTCTAATGCTTCAGTGAACAGTAGATGATCAGCTGAAGGGTCAGATGCGTCTCTCAGGTCATTTGTTGGGTCTTTGCCGGATGTTTTCATTTTTCATAAGGACATGACTTTCAGACACCGTTCATCTGCTGTAGATATTCAGTTTTATCTTTGTTTTTTTTGTTTTTTTTAGGTCACACTGCCATCCAGAGGTTTCCAGCTTAGAGCTCTTTAGGAATCACCTTACTGGTACAACATAACACACTGTGTTATTGTTGGCATTTTTCAGACTCAGTCAAAGAAATGGGAACAAATTGTGCATTTTTGTAATAGGCTGCTAGTAACAACATGCTCTAAAGATACAAATTAAAATGGATCCTGTAGTAATGTTTCATCTGAAAATGGTCCAGTACAAGGACTGGAGTGAAAATGAGTGAAAAAGCAGCCAATGCCCAAAGTAAACAACTGAAGGAGGTCCAGGGAACTATTGCTTAAGGCCATTTTAAAAATCCAACAAAGTCTGGTTACTGTGAAGGAAAATATTTAAAAATGAGGCGTGGCTCAAGACTTTTGCACAGTATTAAAGAATACATTTTAAAAATGTCATTCGTATGAGAATAACTGTAACATTATCCCTAATATTTCCTGTTAAGACACTAACACAGTGACAGTAACAGCCCCCTCCATTATAAAGAGGACAAACATCACCATATTTATTTTAGGCTTATAAAAAGAAGGGGGGGGGAGGGGGTGTCTTTATCCCATTTAATTCTCAATTCATAACAGCAAGGTGTAACAGAATGTGTCTAAACTTTGAAAACTGTGTGTATCATTAGGATAGAACCACAAAAGTGCCAAAAGAAAGATTTTTTATTTCATTTGAAGTTATTTGAAAATAAATTCTTCAGGATTCAGAAATCTCAGCAGACGTGCCTTTTCAGTTCTTTTACACAGGTAGTACACCAATGATACATTTTATGTGGAGACCTCTGGGAAAATATTTCATATAATAAATACATTATAAGAACACAGCAGCGTTGTCCCCCACCCTCACATTGTTTATGCTGACACCATTTATACTGGTTTTTCTTCCCCCATCATCACATAAACTAAATCATCACTGGACCTGCCAAAGCTAAAAGAAAATCATCAATAAATTAAACTGGTAGAAATATACAGTCAATTTTACAGTAACTAGTGAAAAACTACTGCACAGGTAAAAAAAATTACTTCTTTTTAACAGTTATTCTATGTGATATGACAAAATACAGATACATCCATAATCATGCTTCACTGGACCTCAGAGGGACAAGTTAAATGGAGCGATTGACATTAAAACAAGTGGATGGATGATATATTAAGGCAATGTTCAAAGACATGGTTTATTGTTGAAGCAGTTATTTAGTAGAGCTCTCTCACATCAATACTGATTTGTTTTTTTAAACAAAGCACATTAAAAAAATAACGTAAAAGCATTACTGGGGTCAGGTTTAAAATCTGGTTCCAATGACTTTTGGGAAATAAACTGTTGGGAGTTTTTAAACCTTCCCCTTAACAGCTGCTCATTTCACTCTGACAGTAAGTGCTGTACCTGAGGGCAGTGAAGCAGCTTTTCATCCATGCGCACATCATTCACACATAAACAGACACATTTAAACTCTTTGGGAGTTAAGAAGACGTGTACCAGCACCTTAACTTCAAACTTCCCAGAAACGCATCAATTTAAATCTGAGTGACCAACATAGGAACACACACTGTTGCATGCACACAACAGTCCTGCAGCAGTTTCAAGGGGAGGAAGAGTATAAATGCATAAAAACAGCAACACCTATCATCTCTACTGAGCTTCTTTAAGCCTTCTCCTCCAATGGTTCGGACTGTGGCAGCACTTCCTTCTGTACATCCGCACCATTGCTGTCTGATGCCAGCTCAGCATGGGGGTCGTCTTTCTGTCAAGACAAAACAAACCAGTGGATGCACTGACATGATCAACATCACTTCACTTTTGTACATAAGTGATTAGAAAAGTCAGAGATGCAATGAACCTCATGGGCAGCGTTGGTGAGTAAGAGTTCCGATATTCCGTATTAATCCTTTTTGAGCTCATACTGAGCCTTTGTAGAGCCACTCAGTTCAACCACTGTCAGCCTCCTGCTTAAAGCAGCTTTCCTCCGACTGGCTGCCTGTGTACTGGAACCTATGGTTCAGCAGGGACGGCGTTGGCAGTCCAGGGATGACCTGTCTATCTGCAGTGAGCTCTGCTGTCAGATGGAGGCACCGTACAAAGTATGTGGTGCAACCGGTCTGTAGATCATTCTCTCTTGTGCTGTTGTTGGTCAACCAGCCGTGGAGAGAGAGTTCATTTGACATACAAGGAGCTGAAGTGAAACTGTTACAAGCAATGAATAGTGTCCACTGTAGCTGCCTGTGCTTTCCACGCTGCTTTTCCTGATCTTTGAAACTTTCTTCATGGTTCTTCCATTCCTGGTGAACTCCACTGTCATGCTCTTCCCCATTTCAGCCCACTTGTCAGCCAATCAGCATCGGGCAGACACATATCACCTGCTTCCAGCGACACACAGTTTCAGCTCCACTCGCCATCCCAGCGGAAATGTGTATGCAGACAGACACACACAGCTGGGAGGAGCTGCACACAGCACCGTACAGCTGTTAATTGGTAAAATAATACATAACAAAGCCAAAAACTTCCTGTGTGGTTGACTTACTCTGTGTTTGAGGTAAGAGAGGTAGGTGTCCCACCCTAAGGTGACAAAGTTGATGTACACGACACGGAACTTGGGCGAGAGAAAGTAGAAGTTGATCATCTGAGCAGCGGGCCAAACACAGCAGTCTGCCTGTCGGCAAGAACAACACATATTAAGATAAACAAGCAGGTACAAATTACCCAGAGCAAACACTGCAGAAATAGACAAGAGGAGGGAAGTGTGCTCCATCTGCTCGGCAGGTTACCAGCTGAGACTGGGAGGTTTTATCTGCTCTGCTGGTTTTTTTTTGTTTTTTTTTAACCTTCTGAGTAACAACAACCTCAAGATTTAAGACAGCTACAACAGCACAGAGCTTAATTAATATATGAAACTTATAGTCTTAACTCGTAAGGTTCCTCTGTTTGCTGTGTAGAGCACAGTTATACTTTATGTTATTTAAAAATACACAAGCCAATCATGTTCAGTTACAGTTTAAATGCCAAATTCTCATCTTCAGCTAAAGACAAAGAAGAATTTCAGTTGGGATGAATGAAGAACAATTAATGTTCAACCTCCAGGTTTACTTACCTTGTAAAATTCCCAGAACTTGTCTCTAAACTCCGCCCATCCTTCGGATAAACTGCGCCCCTCCATGAGATCCATACCTGCGATAAACACAGTTTTCTGTCAGACGTGCGTCAGCGCCACACTTTATTAAAACCACCCTCAGATAAGCTCTCTTATAAACACGAACCACTAAACTTGAGTCTACTCGAAAGAGATACCCTTTGAACTCCATATATGTCTTATTACATACGCTGGGTTTTTCCTTACCCACATCTTTATGCGCAACCTTTGCCTCTGTACATGATCTTTGAAGTGTGTATGTGTGCGTCACTGACAAACTGTTCAGGTGCTGACACCCTGAAAAATGTG
Organism: Etia nguti; assembly: GCA_015106755.1. Classification (NCBI taxonomy): domain Eukaryota; kingdom Metazoa; phylum Chordata; class Actinopteri; order Cichliformes; family Cichlidae; genus Etia; species Etia nguti. The sequence goes on from VUQG01045809.1 coordinate 27,758, forward strand.
TGAGAAGCAGGAGGAGGAGAGCGTTCTTAGTACCAGTAAAATCCTTCTCACCTAAAAAATACCACATGCCCAGAGTTGGGGAAGCAACCAGCTGGTCCACCACAACCTTCTTGACCAAGGTTTTGAGAGCTTTGCCCACGTACACTCTGTCCAGCCAGATGTACCAGTAGTGCAGAAGCGGACCCATGGAGCAGCCCACGGCAAACATGCGAGCTTTGAAGCCAAACAGAGAACAACCGTGCATGAAATAAATCATGATAGCCCAACATGAGATTATTACAAAAGAGTAGGAGTTCCTTTTTTATTTTGTAAGAATTATTCTTAAAAAGTGTTTATGCATAATCCTGTTGGAAGAATCCTTACTGCTGACAACTACATTTGTTTTTGCATATGTTCTTTGGCACGCTCTCCTCTGTATCCCAAAATCAAAAGATAATTATAATAACAATGCAGATGCTTTTGTCCCAAATTACCTGAGTTCATTACATTTTTATTTTAGAAACTGTACAGGCCTCGAGCTCTCCTGCATATCAGCCAAAATAAGAAGATGATGTATGACACTAAACACATAAAACTCTCTGTCACCTGTTCGGCTCCAGTCTCTGATTTTGCCAGGGTCCCTGTGTTTCTCCCGAGTCTGCTGCAGGATGTCTCCCAGAGACAGCATCACCCCTCCGCTCATGATATTGGTGACCAGCAGGTAGCGGCCCTGGAAGAACGGCCTCCAGGAGAACCGTATGCGGACCAGAAACTCTTTACCCGCACGGGGAAGCATGATGTTCAGACCAGAGAAAGTACCGTCATCTGCGAAGAATAAGGAAAAAGACAATAAACAGTTAGGATTTATGCAGAGAAAGCCACAGGATAAGAACATTCATTGTACTAAACAAACTGTAAAAAAAGAAGCAGGACAAGTCACACAACTTGATCTTCCAACACAAGAGGAAATAAAATGCTAGCTAACACACGGAGGCATATTTTATCACCTGTAAGTGTAAACGCACGTGCCAGTGTAAATTACGTATCAAATACTAAAATATCGTGAGATTTAGCGAGACCACAACTTGGTCGCTATTATTTGTTGATTTTGCACCGCACTGTTTTCTCACTTAAAACCTAACAGAAATTTTATGTGCACAGAGTATATTATATATACAAACTATAACTATATACGAACCTCTGTGAGAAAAATACCACGTGTAGTTTAAACACCACTACAGACTTTTTTTTTTTTAAGTGCTGAAACAGCTGTAAAGCTCCGAGTTCAAAGTTCAACTCTCCAGTTGCTGCTCGTTAGCTAGTTTGTGGTCTAGCAGCTCAGAGACGAACACTTTATGTTTTTCTGTTTGAAACAAACCAGTCCCGCTCGGTACTGACCTTTATATTAAATTTTACATTCGGTTTCACAATGATACCAGTGAACGCGACATGCAACAGACAGACAGATGAGGCGAACCTGAGCTGGTGTGTCTGTTTCCGCGCAGATAATGCGTTTTCCTGACCTAACAACACAACATTAATAAACCCACAGTCAAACACACTATAGCACCAGCAGTGAATGGCGATATGAAGATAAAATCTTACAGGAAAGAGAAGTTTTCTACTTGTATTCGTAGGCTGCATCCACGACCTGAAGGGTGAGGAAATGTTCGATTAGCGCAGTGATAAATGTGATGGCGACACCTGCTGGCCGGGAGGAACAACTAAAGCTCATTGTACAAATAGCACACACCTCCCACACAGTCTTGGACACCCCTCATTTCTTTATATTTTGCTTCCAAGCAGCCAGACTCTCGTGTAATTTTTTTAAGTGGTTGTGAGCAACAGTTTTCCAGACTTTATGACGGTCTTTAAACGTTTTTCTTTGGATATTGGCTGCGTTTTCACCCATTTTCAGCCTAGTCCTTGTTCCTGACCATTTTCAGAGGAATGCTGTTTGTTTGTTAAGCCAGTTAACACTGACATGTAAATCATTCAGGCATAGAAGGTACCAAACTCAGTGGATGAACCAGTGTTTTGTCCACACAAGGAGGGATGTTGGTACTTTATGTCAAACCAGTGATTTATTTTATGCCCCCTGTCAAATGATTTATGACTTAGGGCAGTAATAAAGGAAATAATACAAGTTAATGGCAGTTATAGTCTTATGAATATCATACAATTTTGATATTTCATAACTCAGTAATAATCAATAATCATATACCCCAAAAATATATGACTGTGAAAATTTGGTGATGGAATAGGTTGATGAATAGGTTGTTTGAGATAAAAATTAAAACTATGGAATAATTCATATTTGTGTGTGTGTGTGTGTGCGTGAGAAAATGTGTTAAACCATAGTAAAAAGGTTGTTCTTAGTTAAACCGGTGCTTTTGTAACAGTAATGATGGGGAGATGGAAAGTTTATTACATTTTATTTGCGTTTGTTTAACCAAAAAATGAAAATCAGAATCAAAGTGAGACTTACAAATGCTCCACCTCAGCATCCAGCGTCCTTCCTGGAGTGGCCGGCCAATTTTCCCAGATGGCGTCTCATCCGTCCAAAGGGCATTACAGGAAAGTAGGAAAGAAAACTATGATCTACAGAACAGAAATAAACAAACTGAAGAAGAGCTGGAACACCTGGAAGAATTGCACAATTAATTTCTAATGAACAGGCAAAACCAACAAACTAACAATACGCAACGCCAGCCTGACATAAAGATTACTAATGAGGGCTGGGGAATCATGTTTGGTCTAGCACGAGAGCAGATTATGTTCCTGAATAAAGAAAACAAGAAAAAGAGCACTGAATTAAAAGAAATGTCCAATCAGCTTCAAGACAGGGAAGCTATTATTGAGGAGATACAGTTGGATCTCCAAGGAATGGTCAGAAAGAATCAGGAGCTCCAAGGAAAGCTCGATGAAGCCTTGTGTTTATTGTCCACCCCATCTCCCTTAACCTGTGTCCTCAAAAGTGAACACAGGTTAGGGAGATGATGGAGGAAATGAAACTACCAGCTTGTTGCATAACATGTCATTCATTCCCATTTCTTTAGTTGAATACCCGAAAGTAAAAAGTCGTTTTTATAGCATAAAATACTATTATTATGCCTATAAGCTGATTCTCAAATAGCGATTAGCTGAAAGGTTGGCATATCTTGGCATTCTCTGCAGTTTTGATTAAACTGGACAGGTGGAGGACAAAAGAGGAAGTAGCAGGCCTAAAGCTACATCCACAAAACAGCACCTAAAAGTCATGCTCGGGAACCTTCTGGCCCTTATGTTTGACTCCACTGCTTTAGGTAGCTTATATTTTATTATATGGTCTGATAGTGTTATTAAAACACTTTATCAGCCTCTCCCTTACAACATACTGCTGTTGTCCAGGCTGAATAAGCTCTGAAGAGTAAAACGTTTGTCTCCAGCTGCTCCCAGTTCTTTAAACAGCAGTGAATGGTTCTTGCATCACCTTATTCTAATGTCTGTGAGCCTCCGCACAGGACAATTGCCCCATTAAGTACAGACACAACACTAACAGAGCTTTTTATTACACCATTATGCAAACATTTAAATCACCATAATGCACCACTTGCAGGTGCAAACCGTAGAAGATAACAAACACACTGATATTTCACTCAGCCGTTACCAAGGACAGGACACTGTTGGAGTTCTCCAATAATTTTTTTATAAATAAATAAATATTGTGAAATGAAAGTCATATTTTGAACTTTGATGTAAACTACTTATTACTATTATATAGACTACATACAATAGTAAATAAATGAGTAAATGCATTTTTTATAAAACATTTTTCACAGACATGCAGTCAGTTGACAACAAAATACAGTAAAATAAATGAGAACATTAGCTGTTAATTTTAGATGAGGATGTGTAGCTTTCAAACTCTGATTTGATGGCTGTGACTAAATACAAAAATATGAAAATTAAAGACGATTAAAAACAAATGAATGATAAGATACATAAAGCATTGAAACTTGACGATTAACTTTGCTGAAAATTGCTTATGCAGTTGTTGCACAGCTTTCACTTAAAAAACACTTTTGTGCACTTGGGAACACTTGCAGTGTGTTTGTGGAAATTTAATATGGAAGAAAATAACAGCGACATATGTGCATTAATACATGCTCATAAAGAGACACTGACCATAACACTAAATCGACTTTACAGCTGATCATGTTTTAGGCAGCAGGTCATCTCTAAACAGAAGTGTGTGGATACAAGCTGTTGTTCCTCTTCAGCAAACAGGTTTTCCCAGTAAAATGCTGTCACCTGCTGACATAATACCAGCACAGCAGAAACTGTGGCAGACAGCCGCAAGAATGCTAACATGGTGCCTACAACTGTATTTTCTCTCGCCTTAGACACAGATAAAAGGGCTGCTAGGACTATTTAATTAAATAACTAATCTCATGTGAAGGTTTTGTATTATAGTAACTAAATGTAAATGATTAATAAGTTAAAACAAACAAAAAAAATACTGAATGGCAATTGTTTAATTCCAGTAACATCATCACCACGTGCAATTTCCTACTAAAAGTATTCTTTAATAATCAGTGATATGCTTTCAGTATAAAAGATCTAGCTGTGCTTAAAATATGTTTCTTGTTACTTCACAAAATCCGCTCTGCAGCGCTTACAGCTGCCTTATGAAACAGGCGCTGTTCCTTACACCGCATCACTATGACAGGCATATGAGTGTGATGGTTTTGCAGTGCATTATGGGACCGGTGTCTTTTAGCGGGTGGGAATGGACTCAGTGGTTACTGCTGACCTCCTAATCAATAATTCAGCCTCCCCGGATGCTTTCATCAATAATAAATTACCTCTTCAGTGTTTGAGGTGGAATATTTCAGGACGCTGATTATGGCTCCGGATTCGTTAGACAGGACGTCAATCTTTCGCGTACTCCTAAACCCCGCCCACTTGTCATTCATTTATGTCGCCTTCACAGCCCGAGTTACAAAACAACTGGAACTCTTTTTTTCCTTTTCAAAATAAAAGCCAAGCTCAAAGAGGTTGTTTATTCAAAAAGATCGTGAGATATCCGTTATTTGTTTACCAATCGTTGGGTTTACAACTGCGTATGTGAAACAGTTTTTTCAACTGATGAACGCAGTTAAATGAGATGAGTTGGTTTTTGAGGCATTTGCACTCTACTAAATAGTAAGTAACTATTTTCATAATCACGTGAGGTATAGGAATGAAAAAAATAAATAAAATAAATTTTAAAACCAGAGCTGTGACTTCTCATTTCTGTCAATTAATTTCGTTGTTTCATTATTATTTTCCTGCATCTTGACCTTTACTACTACAAATACATTTACCTCATAACGTATACACACTTATCTAACAGTCTTAATGCAGAAAGCTGAGATATTTGCCTGTGAAAAGGGTCTGAGTACTTTGTCCAACCCTGTTTAAAAAGTTTACCGGGGTACCAGGTTTTGCAAAGGAAGAAAAACATGTCGGTTCTGATGTAGGACTGTACGTTTTTCTCTTCACATTACAAAGAATTGTTCATCTTGTTGTAAGTTTTAATCTTCTTCGATTCTGTATTATATATATTTATTAATTAAAATACATTAAAGTGAAGTTATATTTAGGATTTGTAGGTTTTAGTGAAATAAATACAGTCGGATCAGTTAATCAGAATCATCTTTATCGTTCAGGCACTTTGTGCCATTTAAACCAATCTGCTTTTATTTTGAAACAGACAACAGGATGTGGTGTCGCGCAACCATTCCGACTTGATAGTGAGTGGTGGTGTTTCTGCGGGTGCTGGACGTGGAGGATAGCAGCCAGATAGAAATCTATAAAGGTGGGTTTTCTGTCTTCATTAATTTTTCCGCATGGAGATAAAATCGTACATTAAATTTAGCGCATTTAGTGTCTGAGCTGCAGTTTATTTTTATCATCCAGCAAAATATTTAAGATGACAGAAGCCTTGACGTGAGATGACTGCCTTAACAGCTGTTTCCATTGTGAAAACCATAAACCGGCGTCAGAATAACCCGTAAAAATACAGGCTGATTGTTGTTATCTGTGTGGATGGATGAGGGCTGCTGCTGCTGTCCTGGATCTCTGGCTTGATTCACGGCCTGTCCTGCAGGAAAAGGCGTTTCACACCGCCCGACGGGTTAAATCAAGAAAACAGGTCTGAATGGATCTGAGGCTGGATCAGTGGAATAGAGTACAAACACACCTAGAGCACACTGCACGAGAGTAAACATATGAAACCTGTGGGGTTTTTTAGAAACCTTTTTTGTTTTTTCAATAGGTTACACATTTAATAGGTTAATATTTAAATAAGCATCATGACATAACTAAAGGTCGGCACAAAGTACCATCCAACAATCCGAATTCCAGGATTACAGGAGTATTTAATCCGTGAAACGTGGCAACCATATGGAGGACTGTTGTGTTCCCGTGCCGAGGTAAAACACTGAGTCAGATCTCTGGGAGTAAGTACTGAATGATCTGTTCATTCATTAACAAGAAAGGAAGAAACAGACTAAATCATAAATATCGTTTTCATATATTTTAATTATGTGCAGCTACTGAAGGATATGGATGAAAGCACTCATATGAAATGCATAGATTTTCATCTGGTTTAGCTGCTGTCTCAAAGCGGAGCCTACTGAAAACTGCCCAGTGGGGTTGTATTGTATCAGCCTGTCAGCCAGCAGTTTGGCTTTTAAGCTTAATCAATAGGTATAATACAATAAGACTGCAAGCATGTTCTTAGGCTTGTTTTAAAGAGTCTCAAAGTGAGCTCACAGCCTGCAGACCAAATCTGAATGTCCTCGCTGACAGTAAACTTACTGGCTGAAGGCAGAAGTGACGCATCTGCTGCTTCACATGGCAAAACACACACTGATGTTGCCTGGGAGAGATGCCACTGATATGCAGGGTGGATGCCTTTTTTATTACATTTCAGTCAGTTTGTCAGCAGTAGGAATCTGAGAGGTGCCTATCTGAATTCATGTGCGGAAAAACAGACTTAAAGATCGGATTTCTTGAGCTAATCTGTGATTATGATACTTTAAACTATTATTATAGATGCTTTAGAGCATTACACACACACACTGTCTGAGAACAAAAGCTCTCTATAAGCAGAGCACAGCTCAGCAGATTTTAGGGGCGAGACTATTTTAATGACTGTAACAAGCTCTCAAAGATGTATCCAAATACAGCATCTTTCAGCATGAAGTGGGAAGAAGCTTTATATTTTCAATCAACATTAAAAATTAAGCACACACAGTTGTGTACAAACAGACATGACTACTTTTTAATGTCCCGGATTCACCTGCAGACTCTAGCCTCAAAAAGCATCTCTCACATCCTGGCTGCTCTCATTGCTGCTTTTCGTTTTCTGTGCACGGGGGGTGGTGGGATGGGGTGGAGAATGAAGTGATGATATTTTTAGCTTCCCCTCCTCTCATCTGCATCTCCACGCTTCCTAGAGAAAGGAGGCACGTGATTGGAGGAAAAAGGGGGGAGAAATGCTGTTTCAGGAAAACTAAGAGAGCCACAGCAGTGGAGTAACACCTCTGCTGTCCTGTTTCAGTAGGTTGTTAGTTATTGTTTCACACATAAGGCTGGTTAGCAGCTGTAAATGTTGCGTCACACTGGTTTTAGTAAACATCAGTGTTTCTAGGCTGAGAAACACTGACGAGACACTGAATTTCTCTTTAACTGCCACTGCATCAAAAGCACTGCACGGAAAGACGGCGGTGCAGGAGGAAAGATGCAGACAGCAGCGTTTTGCTAAAGAGGTCAGAGGTGAAAAGGCTGCTGACTTCACTTTTAAATGGTGATCATCCTGCCAGATCACGCAGATTTGAGTTTAACAAGCCTCTTGGCCAGTGTGGACTGAGTGAGTGAAAGGAAAGAGTTCTGCTGCAGCATCCACACACCCATCGCGCTGCATTCAGTCTAGTGGTGGATGAACACTGGAGCCATTAAATGCTTCTGCTCCTAGTTGTGAGTCTGGGGGTGAAAATTTATGGGTAAAAGTAGTAATGCTACATTAAGAAAATATCTTCTTTTATCAGTTAATTTATAGATTTGACTTGATTTGATTATTTGTTCTATACAATGTGTCCTTTTATAAATGCGTCATGCACTGTAATCTGAAAAGTAAGTAATGGAGAAATGCAGCTAAGTCAGTAAGTGAAGCACTTGAGTAAATGTAATTCATTAGTTTCCATCACTGTCTGTTGGTTCTAATAAAGAAAGGAAGGAGTTGCATTAGCTTGCCGTATTGCAGATATGTGGATCTCACCACTTTTATCAGGTTAAAGAGGAAGGTGGCATTGATCCCTCGATTAAGAAGTATTGATGGCGCCTTTTCAAAGTAATGTGCTTGATGAGTACTAGGACGAGAAGAAGAAGGATGCTGCAAGGTGAGGACTGCAGAGCAGCAGAGCAGATAAGAGTTTGATTTGAAGATTTGTTAAACATTGTCCCCACTATTGAAGTTCCAGTCCAAACACAGCAAGATCCAAATAACTGATTTATGGAGGAGAGCACCGTGAACCCGTAAACGAGACATTTTTTTCCCACCTCAATAAAAAAAGGCCAAAACCTTTAGCTTCATGGATAAGGGGCACGTATCTGCTTCCTCGTCCCCATCGGCACACCAGACTAAGATTTGAAAAACTCCAACAAAAACTGACATTTGTGCTTCTGCCAAAGTCACAAACTAGAAACTAGAAACAAACAGAAACTAAATGTCAGCCTTACAAGAACAATCACTCTGTGATACTCACGAAACTGTTCTAAACAAATGCAGCTTGATTCCGTTTGATAGAACAGAAATAAAACAAAGCAGGCGGCTATCAGTCAGCGCACTGACACGTGGCTTCTTCACTGAGCGCGCCGCGCTTGACAACCTTTGAAAAATGGGAGCTGTTTTAATAACAGATAGAACCTGTCCTGGTACAGGGACCTGCAGGGAGGACGACTTCTTTTATTCTGTAAAAATCACAGACGCTCTTAAGTTTCTGATTTAGTTATTTGTAATGAAATCGACCAGGGATGTTAGGCTTGGTCACATAACCGTCCTCTGAGTTTGTTAAGAGATGTTGAAAACCTCTCTGTGAGTCATCTCAGTAACCATCTTAAAGTAGGAAGGTGTTTGGGTGATCTGGGCTCAGCTGTGGATTAGCTGTCCGTCTGCACTAAGCCAGCCAGTCCTGATTAGATGAACCTGACTGGCTGGCTGCAGGAGCACTTAGCTCCTGCGGGGGCATCAATCTCCTTTAGGTGGCAGGTTTAGAGGGGGAGCTCAGTGATGTCATTGTCCAGCAGTGAAACCTATAACTCTTAGTCCTGATTGGATTAGTGTGGAAAAAAATGGAAAAGACTTTGCCTGTGGCGTTAAGGTGTAACTATTGACAAAGTGCTATTGAGCAAAGCAGATAGACTCAGAAAACCAAGCTTCAGTGGGAACGCTCAGACATAAAGTGGCTGGAAGGGGATCGTTAACTCGCATAACTGTGATCTCAGAGCTGTGACTTATAAAGAAAACTTATCCTCTTCCTTTATATCACAGTTTTCTTAGTGACTCATCCTGATCTTACATGGATATATATACAAACAGAGACTGAAGCAGCCAATCTAATATTAAAACTAGAAGTCGCTGCGGTAACAGATTTGGTTATTATTAGCCATCTCTGCCTGAAAAAGCGTGCTTCCCTTCCTCCATCTTCCCTGCACTCTCCACGATTGAAGGAGTTATCTTTGAACTCTGAAATCCTTTTTGTCTCGTGGCGTTCAGTCTCATCTCCTTTTTATTCGAAACTAAATGCCATTGCTACTTTTCGGATTGTGGGGGAACATTTGGAAATTTCAGAGCCACTTTGATGGGACCCTAAATGTGCAAATGTACTGACCGTGTGGAACGGCATGCTATTGTAGTTTTCCATCAAAAATACACTTTGTGAAGCCTTGACTTAGACTTAGATAATATTATATCATACTTTATGTCATTTAGCTTTAAATTTCTGCTGATATTTATCTATATTCTATATGATGCAGACGATGACTGTCATGTTAGACTGGATTGATCCCTGTGGGGAAATAGGGATGTGAGTCAGCATAATCAACAGCTGAAAGAACATATGCTCAAAAATTCAATATGGAATATTATTATACCAGAAAAATAGAAAAGGGAACAGTAAGAGGGAAGGGATGCCTACTCATAACAGATGTTGTCACCATCTTTCATCTCAATAACCTACATAAAGGTCAAAGTGGAGTTTGATTATTATTTATAGTTTTGGTTTTTTTAATCAAAAGTGGCAGAAAAAAATTCCCCGGCTTCTCCAGCGTCTCCTCTTTCTTTTAGTTTTCAGACTGTTGCTGGATTGTTGGTCAAGACATCTGAGAATGTCACTCTGGGCTGTAGGAGACATTGATTTCCTACACAGGCGCAACAGATAATTGATGGTTCAGTATTAGGAGAAACTACAGCTGCAATAACAACAGGGGTCACGGCATGGGCTTATAAACCTTCAAAGGTTGAAATCCAAATATCCAGGCAGTTCTTACAGTGCACGTACACCTGACTTGCTTGGAAGTTTGCTAGCGAAGCCAAAAGAAAGCAGCGGCATTCTGGAGGCTGAAAGGCATTTGCATAATGAGAATTTGTTAATTACTTTGAGATTAAACACAAAGGCTTCTCTCTATAAGCTTCTGTATCGAATTAGTGAAGGTTAAACCAACTCTCTTCTCTGCAGCTAATCTCGGAGACGCAGAGGAAAGGCAGCAATAATCTCACCGCATCGTCACAGAAAAGAAGCAAAAAGCCTGCGGCAGTGTTTGGCAAGACCTACACTTCCAGCATTGGCTGGTCATTTTTAAACTCCTTGCTGTTAATACTGGAAAGAACAACACTTAGGTCTGCAAAAGAATCAATAAGAATTTTGGAGCCCAGATTTTATAAAAAGGTTATAAAAGAGGTTGCGAATCACAGCACTAGGATAAATGTAGCAAATGTTCCAGAAGGGGTAAAAAGAAATATGAGGGAACATGGGTTTTTACAGTACAGCCAGTGGAAGGAAAGTATAGTAATGCATCTAAACTGACTGCAAGACCTGGATTCAAATGTTTCTAAAGGCAAAACTTTGTGTAATTGCCTGACGCGCTGTCACTGTAACACTGCTGACTCGGCTCGAGAAGCTCATCGATAACAAACACATGGGCAGAAATATCTGCAGAGCTGAGCAGACCCTGTCGTACAGCGGTAACAAGAGCAGATACATTTTTAATAAGGCTCGCCAAAGAGGAAATCAAACACCAAACCCTGACTGTGATCAAGTGCCATCTCACTTCCAGCTGGTTCACCGGAGCTTAGCCTAAAGATAGCTGTTGAGTTATAGGTGTCAAATCTTAGACTCTTCCAACCTGACGCTGATATCATACAGCTCTGATCGGATGTGTCAGTAAGCATGCTAGTAGCCAGCTTTCCTTTTTTTGAGGTGAAAAAAATAAATACATGTAAAATGTAATGTTTTAAACCAGGAAGTCAAACAGTTTAGTCAGGGATGGTTAGTGTCAGTGCCAAATCATAATAAATACCACCTGCTGTACCATAGTGAGATGAAATATATGCGGGATTGTAAAGACAAAAACAACAAAAAAAAGTCCACTTGTTGACTCCGGGGAGTAAAAACTCGGGAATCAGGAAGAAAACCTCACACAGATCCAGGGTGGGGTCTTAATGCAAACTAGGCCACGTAAACAAAAAAGATCAAAGTAGTGACCAATCCTGAGGCGGAGCTTTGACTTATGTGTGCATAGCAAACAATATGAACATGCAATTATATGACTGATAAATAAATGATATTTTGGGGGCTTTTTTCGCTCAGAGCAATTCACAGACACCACTCCACACAATGAAGTGCTGTTAGTTTGTAGGTGTGTCTTCCTTTAATTACCTCTCCAAGGAATTCTGGGATGGAAGAGTCTCCTGTTGTTTAGGTTGGGCCTCTATTTGCCAGGAAGGGGACAGGAAAAGCAACACTGAACCAAACTTTGCCCTGTGTGATGATTGCAGATCAGTTAATCCAACACACTGTTCATCCTCTTCAGCTGCGCGTTTACTTTTTATTTTCTAATGTTTGTGTGGATTATGCTCATCACACTCGGTGAGTCACACTGCAGTGCCTTTGCTGTGACTGAAACTCCAACTACTGACCGTCAGCTGAGTAGGGTAGAGTTGGGCGGTGTACGGTTCTGTACTTATGTGTCTATTTTAGTTTGAATACAAACCTTTTTACACAATTTTAAGGGGCAAAAATCAGTTTGACAAGTGAACCAAAGTGTTTACCTCTTTTGCTCCATATTCTTTGCAGTTTGTTTGTGCAGTCAGTTAAATTGTCACCTTGTCTTTCCTGACTGCTACCTTTGTGTTTGTTTGTTTGGCGGCTTTTTGTCTTTTGTCTGATGTTCAGTAAGTGGGCCTTTCATTGGATGACTGGGCTTGTCAGTTATTTGGAAAAGAAAAATATTCACTTTATTATGTTTTTGTGACTGTTTCTGGATCTAGTCAGTCATCTCCTTTAAAAAAACATGAGAGGACAGTTTCAGGGGAGCTACCTAAGATGACACTATTTGTCCTGTGTGACTAAACAGTGTTTTGTAAAAATACAACATCAGGACAAACCATTTCAATAAATTACAATACTGTGAAAACAGTTTGAGGCACCCCTAATTTCTTTATTTTTCTCTCCTGAGAAGTCAGACCATTTTGGCATTTTTTAAAGTTGTCTTGAGCAACAGGCCTCCAGGCTTTCTGAAGGTTTGTCTTTGGACACTGGCTGCTTTTTCACAGATTTTAGGTGACCAATTTCCAATGAGTGTCAGGATCCTGGACTCATGCCTACTAATATAAATACAAGCAAATGAAAACAATTGTATGCAGAGGTAAAAAATAAGAATGTAGAACTGATAAATATTGCACATTAAAAACACAGTCTTATATGTTAGTGTTTTTTGAGTTCATTATGGTTATGGTTATAGGGTAAAAACATGGAGAAGGGTCAGGAGAGAGGTGAAACATGGTGGAGGTTCTATTATGGTTGGGGATATGTTTCCGCCAGTACTGATTTTTCAGCATGATAGTCAACCCAAACACACTCCCAATGCAGTAAAAGCAAACATGGATAGAAAAAACCACACAATGGAACCACATCAGTCATGGTTTGGCCTCCCCAGAGCCCAGATCTCAACATTTTGTTGAGGCCAAAATCCAAAGTAGAGCTTTGAATGTCTTCAAGAAGCCTTGAGAACTGTTCCTGAAGGCTACTTAAGGAAATTACAAGAAAGCTGACTAGGCTTGTAAATATGTACAAAATCTTTTTTTTGCCATATGTTCTATATTTTCATGTGTTTCAATAAATCTCTGCACCCATTTCCTGTTTCCCCGGCAAAATAGAAAGAAATGGTTGGCCGCTTCAGCGTTTTGCACAATACTGTATGTTTCTAAAAGAAACCTTTAATATCTAAAGTAATATTTGCGAAATACATACTGTAAGGTAAAACTTTATATTTCTTTACTTGTGACTCAGTAATTCTAAGTTAATCCTGCATATCCATAATTAATATTGATTAGGTTCGGCTCTTTTGAAGAGTATGCACGTCTTATTTTTGCACACTCTTGAAGTATTCACAGATCCCCCAAGCTGTGAGGAACTGTTGACGTCACAGGCAGAGCAGAAGTCATCAACATAAAAGATACTGGCAGCCATGTGGTTGCCGCATTTTCCGATGCTCTCAATTTAGGAACCTGACTAAATCCTATTTACATGAAGCAGCTTTATGAATGTTTATGAATGTTTTCTGTGATCCTCTGTGCAGCGTTCTCACGGTAGGTTTATCACATCTCGACCCACCTCCTCAGCCCCCGTTTGCATAACAGAATGTGTTGAGGAAGGGTCGGAGCTTCTCCATTATTTAACAAGCATCTCTGTGTTCCTGCGTGTAAGCCGATAGGCCCAAGCCGCGAGGACGGTGCACTTGTTTTCTTTGTTCTTTATTCTCTCTGAGTTCTAGTGTTCCGCTGCAGCCGAGTCGAGATAACAGTCTAAATATAGAGGCGGGTGAAGGGACTGAGTCCTGTGGGCTAAAGTCATCATGCTCTGAAGAGTCACTCTGTTTTCTAAATCCTTTTAGGTCTCATAGGTTTGAGTCTTTGTAGTCCTGGACAGCTAATGCAGTAATGTAACAGCAGTGTGAGTTTCAGTGAAGCAGCTGTTGTTAGAGCAGATCTGCAGCCCAATTTAAAACACAGCAGTAGTTTAACCTTGCTGAATAAATATGTAGAACTAGCTAATGCAGTGTCTAAGATTCATAAAAAGGTTCAATGTATAATAAGGCACTTTGAGGAAAATTTGGATTTTAAGGTGAGTGCTAGTCTTATATTTTTATGAGACTGTGTTCCTCAAAAGAAATATGGTCTCATTAATAACTGCATGTTACACCTTTAGATGGATTTGAACCTAGCACCTTATACTGGAAACCAAGAGAGTGGATTTGTCTACAGTGTCTACAGTTCCTTAGGTTAAACTGTGATCTAACTATGATACTAACCAGCATCATGGTTAGACCCCAATCTAAGGACTCTGCTAGTCATTTAAAAGAAGCTCACATGGGCTCTTTCAGACAAAAGGAACAAAGGACCATTATGACTGCATTTTTTTCATCCATCGTTTAAAGTAATGCTGTACATAGTTCGTGGTTAACATAGACTTAGAGTCCCCCAGAAATCTGCACAGTCGCCTTCTGTTTGAGGAAAATGGCTTACCATCTTGTATGCGGTGTGCAGTGTGCTGTCAGATGCTTACTTCTTAATGGTGTTGATGTTGGTGTAAATGTTAGGCTGGATTTTTAATAGAGTGTAACTTTGATCAAACATGTTTTACATACAAAATTAAAATAGCAAATAATGGACGTGACTGGCTTTAAATTACATGGCTAGCTAGTGAGTACAAAACTATATGCTAGCATGAAGTTCATCCTCACACACCTCCATCCACCGATGAGGAGATTGCAATATGTGGTTGTGATTAATGCCCATGAAGCAAAGGTGCACTGTGTAAAGCATACCAGTTAATCACTATCCTCTGTTATGCTGAGTCTAACAGATGCTGACAACGTTGTTTGTCTTAACACGCATTAAACGTACGACCTCTTCTGTGTTAAACAGCTCCTCTGCTGTTGTTTCAGCAGCCTCTTCTGCGTGTGTTTAATGAAAGCGATGCTCATTAATTTAGCGTAATGTCCGGGCTGACAGTAGAAGCTGCTAATGCATCTTAATGAATGCCTGCATTTTTATTTACTAGTCTGTGTATCTTTTCGACCCAGAATGTAGCATTTAGAGCCTTCGCTAATTGGCAGTGCCCATCCTTGTTCTTATTGTCACTTTGCTTCTTTGCACTTTGCACTGTGCAGATGGATGCCCCAATGTTTGGTGGTCCATCTGCCATCACCAAAACGATGGCCACCCCGTTCCACATCTTACATGCTGCTATTTTTAATGTGTCATTAATTCATGTATGGTTTTCTTATTAAAATGCTGGTAAAAGGAGAAATTCAAACTGTTGCTTTTGAGGTTTCGCCAGCAGTCCATTATCCTCAGAATTTGGAAATAATAACTCTTTGGCATTTTTGCTTGAAACATTATTAAAGTAATTAAAGCTGATTAATTCCTTGTTAATCACCTAATCTCTACATTTTCCTGCTCCAAAGATGATATGCATTGTTTTTCCTAAAGCTTTTTCAGATCTTCTATGCTGGTTTTCTACTAACCACAATAAAATCTTATATTGGGTATTATCCTGACTGCTGATATCCATCTTCTATTTTCATATCTACACCTACTTCATATCAATTTTTGCTCTTTCTTGTTCTGTTGCTCATGATTTTTGCACCATATCTGAACAGTGTGGATCTCTCTTACTCAGAAAGCTCAGTTTGTCATTCTACAGAGTATTTTAGAAATGGAAGAAACAGAAAAATGTAATTTCTATTTCAGAGAACGTTACTGTTGTCTTTGTCCACAGATGGCCTCTGCAACAGCGACCTACGGGCAGAAGGAGGCTTCTGACCAAAACTTTGATTATATGTTCAAGATCCTCATCATCGGCAACAGCAGCGTTGGAAAAACCTCCTTCTTGTTCCGCTACGCCGACGACTCCTTCACGCCGGCCTTTGTCAGCACAGTTGGCATCGACTTCAAGGTGAAGACTATCTACAGGAATGACAAGAGGATCAAATTACAGATCTGGGTAAGATGACAAGAAAAGAAAAAAAGTGCTATGAACCAAAAAGTATACCTACTTTGTTTGCTTACTGGTTGACAGGTTTTAAACAAAAAACTGAGGTTCACACACACACACACTTATGAGGGAAAACACAACAACAGACACAGGGAGACAATATATACACACCCAGATAACAAGGGGAGAGGTAAGAGGTGAGAACACAGCTAAAGCCAGGAGGAAGTTAAATCTGACATAAGACACAGTGAGCAACTGCTGTCAAAATAAAGCAGGAAGTAACTAAACATGGAATTGCTATCAGACATGAATTTTCACTTCAGTTCAATACAAACAGTCACCTCAAGGTGCTTTATATTGTAAGGTAAAGACCGTACAATGATACACAGAAAATCCCAACAATCTGACGTTCCCTTAACAGCAACCGCTTGGCGACAGTGGGAAGGAAAAACTCCCTTTTAGCAGGAAGAAATCTCCTGTAGAACCAGGCTCATGGAGGAGCAGCCATCATGGAGATGAAGCCATAGAGAAGGGTAGATTAACTAACCTCAGAACATAAACAGTGCTAAATACTGACAGAAGCCAGATAACAAAGGTAACCAGAACTAAAGACTATATAAAGTTTTTTAAGACCTTAAAAAACAAACAAGGATTCAGAGCCCAGACACACCAAAGCCCAGGATGATGACAAAGAATTTTTCTCACGTTGTTTCAAAATCTGCCCATAATTAGTACGACTATATGAATTTTTGGCCCTTGATATTTAGGTATTTATTTGCTAAATAAAAGTCAATGCATCTGGTTTGCTTTTGTATACGTGGTGTTGATCTGATCACTTCCTAGAGTTATTTCAAACTAGGACACATAGGTGACACATGGCAGATGCTGTCCAATGAGATGTTAACTTAGCAACACCAAGGAAATGCATCTGAAGTGTGTGTGTTTGTGGTGAGGAATGAGCTAATGCAAGAAGCACTGCACTTCATCACAGGTTTCACACACATTTGTTGGTCAAACTGCTTTGTGTTTTTTTCCCACCATACTGCAAAAGCATTTATGTTTCCTTTCCTCCGCTTAGCTTTTCAGCAATGCCCAGATGGGCTTACATACAAGAATAAAATGTTTTCTCTGCACTGACATGTGAAATACATAAACAGGGTGTGTGGATGTGAGAAATAAAGCTTGGTTTCAGTTCCCTGTAAGTCTTTTTTTTTCTCCATTCCTTGCACAACTGTTTTTGAAAGCAAGTGCAATGCCACGAATACCTTCCAGGAAGGATCGTCCTGCATGCGCACACTAATCAGACCATTTCGTCCCTGTCTGTGACGTCAGGATTTTAACCTTGCCTTTAAAAATATTGTCATCGTCAGATTAAGGGATGTAGATATTCATGTATTCTCATAATAGAGCAAATAAAAATTAAAAACAAAAGTTGTAAGACGCTGCCCTGTGGTGCTGTTTTATTATGCAAAGTCAGATTCCAGTGAACACCCAGATTTGCACACACCGGTGCCTTTGCTGCAGCCTGCACGTGCAGATGGACCAACAGAGCAGAATACATTACAAGTGATTCAACGACAAGACAACAAAACATAGCTGGTTACGGTGACACGTCCCCGGGAGCAAACAATAAGGTGTTTCCTCAGATGTGCGTTCGCTTCTAAGGGCGCAAGGGTTAAAGACAGCTGAAGCTCTAAACTGCAGACTAGAGACGAGCGCCCTGGGAAAACAGCCTCTCTGATCTGAGCTGCAGGAAACTGGTGTTTAGGTGCCATGCTGTAGACAATTACATCATTTCCACCTTCGCACCAAAGTTCTGCAGCAACCAGAGCTGTGATGGTGAGCAGAGCATTGAATGTGTGTGGCTGTGCACAAGTGGATCTGTTTTGTGTGTAAGGCTGCCTCTGTTGTCAGCCTTTCCCAGGTCTTGCCTCTGGTAAGAAAGACACAACCGGCCAATCGGAGAAGAATAAACCGATGACTTGGTGACGCTCTCCCATCCCCCATTACTACACATCTCAGAAAATGCCCCCCCCCCTCTTCGTTTCTGCCTCACGCACGCAGACACACACACGCACACACACTTCCTCCCCCACTGCTCAGCTAGCAGAGTAAAAATGAAAATGTTGGCATGAGCGCACAGTGCGTATATTTGTGTCACAGTGTGCAGTTATTCCAGTGTATGTTGATTTGTGCAGACCCGTGACATATACTTAGATGTCATACATGTTATTTAAACAGCCACGTTAGAGAATGCGTCACGTTGCAGATAAAACTGAAGGCCTGAGATGCCGTGTGGAGAATCATGCTGCTGCTTTCACAGTGCTCATGACAGCTGCAGTAGATTTTAGGGCTGTAACTGGAGTAAATCTGGTCATTTGCTTTGTGTTTTGATGATGAGTCAAAAGTAAAGACTGCTGGTTAAATGCGACCAATTTAAAAAGAAATAAGCCTACAGAATTACCAGATTTATAAAGGTTGACAGAGAGGATGAACTATGATCACACTAATATAATCTGTTAGCTGACATCCAGTAAGACAGACATATACACACCGGCCAATGCTCAGACCCTCCTTAGTTGGAGTTCCTTCTCCATTAGATGTCTCTAGGCTCATGTTTTGCCATGATAACACACACACACACAAGGGCACAATGGGAAAACAGCAGAGAGGATAATGTTGCAGCTAGTAACGAAAAAAGATCTGTTCTCTTCTCTTCTCCATGAACGTGCTATAGACTACCAGTTGGAAAGATTATCATTTTATATTCTGTAGTAAGCCCTTTACTCTAAATTTGATGCTTTGCTCAAATATGAATAGTCCAGTGTTCATTATATAACACCACTCAGTGCTACCTACACTGACATTTTAGGTATAGAGCTGATGCACTTATCCAGAACTTGCATCACACACTTAGTGGGTGAGCAAAAACAGGGTCCAAGCTGCAGCTGCAGAACATTATACAGTAACCAGCAGTTTGGAAAGCATAGATCAAAGCTACAGCTCTCTGAAAATGCAATTTTCTAGTGACGCGAGAGTGATAATGTATGACCGAGCAAATAGAGATATTCATGGGACACACACACACACACAGGCAGTCGTCAGTTTTTTGTGCACACGATGCTGTTTTTGTGTGTATTTATCTGTTTGTCAGGACTTTTATTAAAGATGTTTTCTTGAAATTGAATTTTTCAACAGATTATTGAAAGGTAGCCATTTAGTTTATAGGAGCGTGTGTGATAAAATGTACCTATAGCAATAATAATGGCTAAAAGTACCAGTTCTTTTGACACAATTTCAGCTTCTTCCATAGCTGATTGTTGAGATCATCTTTGTCTTTCTTTCAAGTAAAATGACTTAATAATTTCATTATAAGGGTTTACTTTAAAGATTAATTCACTCCTTTCTTTCACTTTCTTCTTAAATCTGACACCACTATCATATCTTTAGCTGAAGCTTACGGTAGCAGCTGGTTAGCTTAGCATAGTGAGAAAAAACAGATAAATACAGCTAGCTTTGCTCTGTTTGAAGGTAACTGCTGCAGGTTTGAAAGCTCTGTTTGGGGTGGCTGAGGCTCAGGAAGAAGAGCAGGTCAAGTTTTATTTTTGGGCAAAGTCAGTGTTTGGTTAGTAAAGTTGTAACCTGGCCCAGTATCGGTCACCTTAACTGACTCTTGGCAAGAAACTAAATAAGCACATTTCCCAAAATGTCAAATGTGTGCTTGCAGAAAAAAACCTCTGATTGTGTGCACTGGCTGTATGACTATTCAAATGGCTGTGAATGCCAAAGTGTCAAACAAAGAGTTCAGCCTATGAAGTGTAAACCAGCATGAGCCTTTTGTTTTGTGAATCTCCACACCGACAGCTGAGGGATGCTGTTTGAACAGAAGCCGCTCAGCTTACAAGGCGAGGCAGGGTGTTGGCTAGCAGAAACACTGTGCTTTAATTCCCTGAGCAATAATCAGGGCTTAGCTCTGAAATCCAACCTCACCTGGATCTCCAGCCAACGGGAGAGAATGGGGATTGCAGAGGCAGGATAACTGGAAAACATTACAATGGAAAAAAAAACCTGAGAGAAGAGGTGATGAACTGTCACCTGCTGAAAGTTTTGGATATTTATATCTTAATTGCTGGAAAGAAAGTCATGGTAGAGGATCAATGGGGAAGGATGCTGTAAATGTTTTAATAAAAGGGTAGAAATAATCAAATAAATGGACTAAACAGGTCTTAGTGTGCTCGAGTGTATCTAAAGATAGCGTTTACCTTCTACCTTTGCTGTATTACCTGCAAAAGTGACTGATTGCATTAAATTTAACCTTTAAAACACAGTTATGTGCTGTAAGTAAAGATACGTTTTCTAATACTTTCTGCTCTGAAGTTGTCAGCTTCTTTGCAACAGCAGTGAGGGCTGTAGATAAACTCCCCAATTACACCAGCACACACGGAGCTGCTGGCTGCTTTTTCTACTGCCTCGTAGAAAGTGCTTTGGGAGCACACTGTGACATTAAAACACACACCTGAATGATACACTGTGTCGCATTGTCAGCGGGTTTTTGGCACTGCTTATTCAGCAATATAGTGGACGTACTTGTATTGCATGTTATCAGCTTTTCATTACCTGATTTAAACTGCTGTGTGAAGTATGAGGAGATATAATTCAAGTTTCTGCTTCTGGGTACCCAAATTGTCCCTTTATTTCTTCTTTTTTCGGCTGCCACAGTGGATCCTCTGTCTCCATCGTACCCTATATACCTCATTCTGCCATCATCTTCAGTCATACCAACCCTCTGCATGTCCTCCTTCACTACATCCCTAAATTTCCTCTGTAGCGTTCCTCTTTTTTCTCCTGTCTAGCAGCTCCATCTTTAACACCCATTGTCCAATATGTCCACTATCTGTCCTCTCAAATGTCTAAAATCAATCTATCTTAATCTCCAGACTCTCTTTGTTTGAGCCACTCTGCAGTAACGTGATAAATACAATCACTGTAATAAAACTGCTCCTTTGTTTCCTCAGGACACGGCTGGCCAGGAACGTTACCGGACTATTACCACAGCTTACTACCGAGGAGCCATGGGCTTCATTCTCATGTATGACATTACCAACGAGGATTCCTTCAACGCTGTCCAGGACTGGTATGTCATTGGCTGGGGTAGTGCTAATGATAAGGGGGACTGTTTGCAGTAACAACATATAAGTGAGTAGGATAAAGACCACTAACAAAATCATTATTTGGATGGCTCAAATCAAACCAAAGCCTTTCAACCACATACCCATTTGTATCCTGTGTAAAAACAGTGTTCTTTTAAAGTTTCTGTTTGGTGCGGTTTAGGCACCAAAAATCACCCCCTACTGCTGATTTTCTGGTGAGACGAGAAGAGTTGTGCGGATGATGAATGACACTGCATCTAGAGATTTGGCATCACTCTAGAAATAGATGCAGGGATACAGGGAGATAGAAGAACAGAGCCACTGATCCGGTTCAGGTTTCTGTCTATTTTAATAGACAGTATGAGCTTTCTGTCTCTGCAGAAGAATGAGATGCGATCGTGGTCACTTCTCCTTTTTGCATCCTGCTAGAACTGTAGCTCTGTTGTGAACCTTCAGTCTCTTGTGCTATATAACCTGACCAGCACATCACAGAGGACATCTCTTGTGTTCCATTTATTTTCCACCTACACGGTCATTCCTTATTGTTGATATTGCCTGTGTTTATGGGCAAATCAGTCTTTAAGTTTCAGTACAGACTGACAGTAAGATCAAAGAGATCACACTGATCCTTTGATTTTTATTGTTTGCATGCACAGTTTTTTGAAAAAAAAAAAACCCTTTAATGTTGCATTCAGACGTCACAGCCTTTGAGTTTCCTCTCTGACTGCCCTCAGGTCGACTCAGATTAAGACGTACTCGTGGGACAATGCCCAGGTGCTGCTGGTAGGAAACAAGTGTGACATGGAGGATGAGCGAGTGGTGAGCTCAGAGAGAGGCCGTCAGCTGTCCGAACACCTCGGTGAGTTCATGCTGAACACACACACACACACACAAAATTCAACCTTGCGAGTTTACAAGATATATAACTTTTTAGATTCAGATGGAAGCTTTCAGAGCTCTTTTGCAGACTAATAGTGCTCGTGATTTTTTAGGAACATGAGTGGAGTCTTCTCTGAGGCTGGCACCATCTGATAAGCTAGGAAGGAGTTTGCACTTTATCTGCCCCTTTGGGTTCAAACCTATCAGCCAGCTGTTGCTTTTCTGTGCAGAGTTTGCATGTTACTCCCTGTTCCCGTGTCGGTTTTCTCTGGCTGCTCTGGCTTCCTCCCACAGTCCAAAGGCAAATACGCTAGGTCAAATTGTTGTAAAAGGTTATCTGCCTCTGTGCGTTAGCTTTGTGAGTCACTGGAATTTGCACTGACCGCACCACCAAATGTAATCTGCCCGGCAGATAGCAAGGTGTATCCTTTGTTGACTGACAGACCGAACACCACTCGGCGAGCTCTCTCATGCTCTGTTTCTCCTCCAGGTTTCGAATTCTTCGAGGCCAGCGCCAAGGACAACATCAATGTGAAGCAGACCTTTGAGCGCCTGGTCGACATCATCTGTGAAAAGATGTCCGAGAGTCTGGATGCCGGCGATCCCGCTGTCACAGGGGCTAAACAGGGGCCCCAGCTGACAGAGCAGCCCGCTCCTCCTCACCAGGACTGTGCATGTTAAAGCTGACTCCTTTCCAAAACCCTTTTCCACTGTCTTTCTCCTTGTCCTCCTCTCAGCTGGACCCCAGGTCCTTGGGTCTGTACTTCATCACCCGTTTCACTCCTTTTCCTGCTCGTCTCTGTAGGAAGATTGGCTAAAGGTCACAAGAATCAAGCTGAAAAGCGTCTGAAAAGTGTCTGAATTAGTGTTTTTGCTGTGGTTGCTTCTAGTTTCTCTGCACAAATGAGCTAAAAGGTCCTTGTTTTTGACAAGTGCAGGTGCTGGTATGATGCTGAAGCACCTTAAATCAAACTGCCGAGTTTCAGACTCTTTGCAGCCTGGTTCTTGAAGCTATTCTACCCGTCTTATGTTGTTTCCCTGTTTCTTGGTATGGTTTTACAAGAAGGATTTGACGGCGTAACGTACACCCTCAGAGTGCCATTGAAATCCTTCCCATGTTTACAGTTCTTTGTTTCATGTCAGTTGAATATCTTGGAAAAGATGCCAGCCTTGGATTTGGTGACCAAGAGGGCCACACTGCTCAGTTACGTGGGAGTGGTGATCCAGCTGAGATCTGCTCGGTATCAATGTAATGCATTTCATATATGTCATTAAATGTCTCTTTTTGTTGTCTCACCAAGTTTCAGAACATAGACACCGCAACAGATAGCAAGCGTTCTGTCTTTCCGTTGTTCATCTGACTGTTTCGCCTTTTTTTTTTCATTTTTTACATTTCTTTTTGTACTTTGGTGCCCTTTTGTTCTTTTCATAAAGCAAAACACTTAGGGCGGTGGGAGGGATGTGAACAAATTATAGCTAAGTGAAAAATAGCAAAAAATGAAGAGACATTTTATTTACTTATATTTATTTCAAATGTACATATCAATGTTGTGCAATATATATATATATATAACATCTACAGGTATGTATTTCTGGATAGGTATGAAGACAGTACGAAGCTCTATGAGGACAGTATCTGATATAAAAGGCCTGTTTGTTTGGAGGTCGTGTCGAAGCGTGTCTTCTGCGAGCCGCTGAATTTCCCTCTTGGTTATGTCTCGTGCTACTTTCAGAAATAATGCACCATCATAAATCTAAACTTTCTGCTAAATTACTAACAAGTCTAAATCCGTCTGGTGTGGTTTTCACTGCTGTGACGCGTAGCACCGTTGCATAAGTTCTATATTAGAGGAAGGAGATGCATTTCTTTTTCAGAATAGTCTTAAAGCCATTTAGTCTCTGAGTGTCCGTATAATGGAAAAGGTTTTGATGCATCTTTGTCTTTGTCACTGGAAGATAAAGGGAAAAATAGGAGCCTGTCTAAAAAGCTTCTTTGTGCAACACAGCTGAAAGTATTTTCCATTAGGTGGAGAAAATTCTGCAGATGCCTTTTTTTGTAAAATACTGAAGCTGATGTCATGTAACAGCGAAAACCTTCAGACTTCGGGCTTTTATCTCTTTGATTGCTGTCCTCAAATATCAAGACACTGAAACATTTCATCAATCTTTGAAGGACAAGAGCGATGTTGCTTCTTTGATATTCCAGGGTATTTTGCTTTCTATGGGTAGCTTGCCTGCAGGCAGTGAAAGAAACATCGGGATAGATTAGGATGATTCCCAAAATGGTCAGATCGGAGTTTGTTGTGGTTACTTGGCAGATCTACTGATCTTTGACCTCTAGGTGAGTACAGTATGCTGGCTTGCTTTCAAAATCATTCCAACTACACTGAAATGATGGTTTCTTTGATGAACAATTACAGCCCTGAGTTTCTGTCTTGCTGGTTGAGACTTACAGAGAGTAAAGATCATGCTGACACATGGTACAGCACCATAGCACGATTCAAGACAGGGAAAACATGTATGGCAACATGTGTGGGGCGTATATCAGTTTATACGTGTTTGATTGCATTATTCTGAAAGAGACCTCATTTCTTTTCTGGACGGAGACAGCGTATCAAAGAACACTCTGACTCCTCGTGTTTATTTGCTTAATAACAAACACTACGCGATTAATACCACTAACACCTCAGTATTACGGATAAATGCAGGCTCTTGTGTGGGCGTTGGTTTATTTATGTGTTTGCGTCTGATCTCAGTCTTCAGGTTAATTATGGACCGCACTGTTTAAATACGAAGCAAGCGTCAAGCAGCTGAAGGCTCGAGCCAATGCAGGAGTTAAATATTCAGTACTCGGAAAGTATTTGCACTTTGGTTTCATTACAGTTTTAACGGTTAAAACTGGCTTACCGGGTATTCCTTCTTTATACTTCACCAAAGATTGCTTAAGAAGCAGCTCGCTGTTTTTGCTGTGGGGTGCCAGGTCGAGGAGCGCGACCAGTTTTAAACGTTTAAACAGATAATAAAACAAGTTCCTCACAGGGAAATATTGTGAATCCTGTTCATATCAAAATGATTTCATATCATTGTTAACCTATATTGATGAATGGGATGACATCTATGGACTGAGAGGGCAAAGCGCTACTGTATGAAAATCAGTAATGAATGACTTTGTAAAGCTGGTGTCTCATTTTTGGCAGGAACTTCAATACTATAAAAAACCGAGTCTCCATTCAGAGTGGTGTTATTATTAGAAAAGGAAGTGATTTGGCCAGTAAATATGACTATAAACCGGGGAGATGATTTTGATCCTGCATACATTTTACTTCTTACTGGTTGTGACTGTTTACTTTCTGGTAAAATCCAAAACTTTGAACTGTTCTCCTTTCTAATATGTCTTCCTCTCCATATAAATCCTGTCTGTAAATACTGTACCTTTGAGTCATATGTGTGGATTGTGTTGTATTGACTCAGGCTTGCATTGAAAAAAGAAGAAAAAAAAAAGAGGAAAAAAGATCTGAAATCCCCCAAAGAGCCATGTTGTACTGTACCCTGCATTCATTTCTAGGCCTGCTTGTGAATGAATGTGTCACTCAGCTATGAAGCAATACACACTACAGTATGTACACAAAAACAAACGCCATCCAGCTTGGTAGAAGTTGCCGACTGTAGAGCTTCTACTAGCACGCAGAAATAACATGTGACTTGATTTGGTCTTGTATCACTGCCTCTTCAATTTCCTCTCAGTTTGGGCCATTTAAAGTGAGAGAATATGCTGTGGATGTTTTTATCTGTACTTTGTGGTAAAACAATAATTAAAAAAAAGTTGCTAACAGTCAGTTCACTGTGGTTTCTGAAGCGTTTCTGCCCTCAGTGAATGCTTTTAGCTGGCACTTCTTCAATATCCAGTGAGGTTTTTACTCTGAAGTTAAGATTCAGATTAGTTTAAAATAATAAAATATGACAGATGCTTGAGTCACCGGGATTTAGCATGAAATTGTCATTTTGGTGGCAAATATCTAGCTGCTACTAGCCTGAACATCCTCAGGATGTCACTCTTTCACTTATCATTTCTGAAAGAAATTTGAAGAAAATTTCAGAAACTAATCAGTGTCCTTTAAAGACCCAGAGAGAGAGGGAGATTTTAATTTTAAACAACTCACCTGCCACTTTATTAGGTACATTTGTTCAGCTGTTTGGTAACATATATGTGCAATCATCCAGTCACATGGAAGCAACTCAATGCATTTTAGGCATACAGTTCAAACCAGGCGTCTGAACGGGGAAGAAAGGTAATATAAGTGACCGTAAATGTGGCTGATAGGCTGATCTGATGTATTTCAGAAACTGTTGAGCTATTGAGATTTTGCCACGTAGCCTTTTTTTCTAGGGTTTACAGAGAATGGTCTCAAAAAGAGCAGCAGTTCTCTTATCAAAAAGGCTTTAATGATAACTGAGATCAGAAGGCAACAGCAATTAAAATGATTACTTCTTAAACAACCAAGGAAGGCAGAAGAGCATCTCTGAATGCACAACACACTGAGCCCTGAAGCAGATGGGCTACAGTAGCAGACAACCACACTTCTGTCAGCTAGAAACATTAAACTGAAGCTATAATTCACCCAGGCTCACCAAAACTGGACAACAGAAGATTACAAAA
This sequence comes from Etia nguti, assembly GCA_015106755.1. Taxonomy (NCBI): domain Eukaryota; kingdom Metazoa; phylum Chordata; class Actinopteri; order Cichliformes; family Cichlidae; genus Etia; species Etia nguti. The sequence continues at coordinate 54,730 of VUQG01045809.1, forward strand.
AAATGTTCTCTGGTCTACTGAGTCTCAGTTTCTGCTGCAAGATTGAGATGATATGATGAGAATAAACATGAAAGGGATCCATCCTGCCTTGTACTGACGGCTCGTTTAAACACCACAGCCTACCTGAGCATTGTTTCTGACCATCTATCCCCTTATCACCACAGTGAACTCATCTTCTGATGGCTGCTTCCAGCAGGATAACACACCATGTCACAAAGGTCAAATCATCTTAAACTGGTTTCTTGAACGTGACTGAACATGACAGTAAGTGAGCACTCAAATGGCCTCATAACAGTCACAGGAAGCACCTGTGGGAAGTGGGAGATTCTTATAATTTCAGAATAAAATATTAGTACGAATGTATACAAAAAAGTTGGTTGCATTCTGCTCAGCCCTGGAGTTAGCATCATCCAAATAAATGATTCAGGCAGCTGTCGTGATTTGGGGCTATATAAGTAAAAACTGAATTAAATTGCTGGATGAATCTCTTCCATGGCCACGAAGGTCAAAATCATTTTTCCTGAAGTGCTCTTGTTTCATTTGTAATTGCACAAATAACCAGCAGAGGGAGAAATGCTCCAGCCTGATGCTTTTATACAGAAATCTACACAACGGACGAAATTATGCTGCCAAAAATGTGTTATTGCAACACTGACTCACTAATTCTGAATAGCAAGATAAAATTGCACTCCTTACAAGTGATCATTTCCATAAAGTGGAAGAGAGAAAAATAACAGGTAAACAGCAGGTAGCTTCACAATCATTCTACTGAATTACGAAGACTTCTAATCTCAGCTCTGCATTGGCGCTTTAATGTACTTGCCTCACCTGTTTAACACCTTGTTTACTGTAGCCTACATGTGGCCTTCATAATGTGCAGGTTAAAAAACAACAACAAAACCCCCCCCAATAAAAACAGTGAGGCTGACTAAAATATGGAGGAAACAGTGTTTATTGCCCAGCAGCATTTATTTCAGAACACAACCGCATAAAGCCGAATAACTGTAGGCTAGAGGTGATCGCAACAGTCAGCGCAAACAGAAAGATTACACTCTTCTTCACATTTAAAACAAGAACACAGTGGAGTAAAGACACGGTAGAGTTTGTTTTGTTTTTTTTAACGAAAAAGAAAGAAAGAGAAATACACAAATGTAAAGGTTACAGATAATAAACACTGATTAATTCCTCACGTAAACCCAGCAGCGGGCGACATTCGAGTTTGTCAGCAACATGCAAATTGTTCCCTACAGAAATACACAGCATGTAGGCTATAAGTGTAGATCAGCTCTCATGTATCAAATATGGGTGTGGTTGGCGTTTTCTTTTTACAACCAAATCTCTTATATTTTAAGAATATCTGAATCATAAATGTGTATATTATCGTAAAAAGACTGTCTGTCTGTTTGGTCCAGCTGAAGACTGCATATAAACAGTCAGTAAACACGTATACACGACTCTTTCTCCCATTAGGAAAGCCTATGGCATCATTTCATTGAAAATACTGGCAGTTTAAAGCTGCCTTGTTCACCAGTAAACATACATAAAATTAGTTATGTAGAATATATTAGAGACAAATGCCCTTCATTTCGGCCCCAAAATAAATACACCAATTTGACTTAAAAATCAAATACATCATATCGATTTGTTCTGTCTGCCAAGTGGGGGCGAGTGTGAACAAATGGTCGAGGAACGCAAACACAGTTTGACTTGCTGCTGGCTGGTAACAGCGCTGAGGTCCATCGTGTTGATGTATTTTGTGCCAGGTGTGTTTTACGTTTGACAAATCATAAAAGTTCATTTTTCTTTTCGTTTTTTGTTAAACAGACGAACATGAATGTACAGTTTTGGCCTACGTGGCCTGGCATTCATCCCCTGCGCGTAACGGCACACATCTGGGCTACGACACACACGGAAACCCCAACATTAACAAAGTCCAAGGAGCTTATAAGCTGGTCAGTAGCCCAACAGCAGGTTAGTCCCTCCGACTAGTGCACTTGAACCTCGTGTGGCAGCAGCTGGCAGCCGCTGTTCACATGGGTGAGGACCTTCTGCTTCAGCTGGGCCACTTGCTCCCTTAGCAGGCTAGCAGTCGAGGCCAGGCCGGTGTTTTGGGTTTTCAGCGTTTTGACCTTGTCCTCCAGCCTGGAGATGCGCTCCAGTTTGCGCCTCCGACACTTGGAGGCTGCGATTCGGTTCCTGAGCCTCTTCCTCTCGGCTTTGATGCGCTCCTGAGAGTCCATGTCGATCGGAGACAGCGGCGGGCTTTCGCCGAAGCTCTGAACGTCGGGGACCGTCTGAGGCTCCTCCTTCAGCGGCTGGACCCGAGACAGCTCTGGCTGCGGCGGGGCTGCCCCTAAATGATGTGACGGAGGAGGCGGGAAAGGAACCGTGTCCGTGGTGTAGTTGACAGTGGTTCCCAGCGGCCCACTGCCGTAACTGTTCAGGTTCGTGTACACCGGTAGATCCGGCTGCACGGTGACCGGGGCGATGTTAGCCCCGAGATCCAGGGTGCTGCTGGGCGGTGCGCCTCCGTTCAGCTGGTTCTGCTTGTGTAAATCCTCCAGCGCCTTCACGAAGCCCTCGGCGAACTCCTGCTCGTCCGTCACCGTCTTCGGGTAGAGGAACTGGGAGCTGGTCGGAGTCGTGGTGACCATTCCGTTGGACTGGATGATTAGCCTTTCCAGCTCCGGAGAGGCCAGCTTGAGCAGCCCAAGGTCCGGGGAGCTGAGGATGCTCTCAGCGTCGCGGAGGTGCGGTTTGAGGTCTGCGTCGTCCGCCAAGCTCAAGTTAATATCCTTCTTCATCATTATTTCCTTGGGTACAATGACAAGTGGCGCTGCTCGACACTCCCTCACTGCGTCCTGCCCATAACCTCACAGAGACGAACCGCACCGGGAATGATCTGCTCTTAAAATGAATACTATGCAACACTTCTGCGAACCCCACGCGCTGCTCTTCTCCTCTCCAACAGGATCTGAATACACGCCCTCGCGCACCGCCCCGAGCTTTTCTAGGCAGGCACGTTCCATTATGTCACGCCGGAGAGCGCGCATTGGGTAGAAATTACGTTTTCCAGTCTTATATTTGAATAAAAGGACGAGCCGAGCAGAGGAGGCAGACAGAGGTCTCACTCTGCGCTGTTTTCAGTTGTTTCTCTCCCCTCCTGTTTATTTAGTCTCCACTTTGATTTATGAGTCATCCAGTTTAAATCGAGCGTTACGCACACCTAAAACCAAATCACAAACAAAAGTGGCTCAGAAATGTGTGCCGCGGACAGACTGAGTCACCCTGTTAAAAGTGAAGTAGTTTGTAATTACAGTTAGATGGATAAGACAAAGGCACAATCTTTTCTAGTTTTGCACTTGTTCATCACACCACCGCCACAGTGGATTATTAAATCAAATGATCAATACAAGATTGAAGAGCAGACTTTCAACTCTAATTTGAGGGATTAAAAAAAATCTTACTTTAACTGCATTTTATAGCTTTTTATTGTAATTTTAGATATGAGGACCAAAGTCATTAAAGCCTTGATGAGGCTGAAAAACAAATAAACTAACAAACTATTTGGTTCATTCTTATCGAGAAGGAATGTACTGACCAACCTGTAAATATACAGGGTTTACAACAATGTGCAAACCACTGGTTACACTCAAGAACAGGAAGGCCAGATCAAACATTTTAGATAAAAAGCCTGCACAGTTCTATACAAATGACAGATGAAACCAAAGTTAACTTGGACCAGAATGATGGGAAGAGAAAAGAAACAGCTCGTGATCAGGAGAGTAACACATTATCTGTCAAACACTGTGGACATAGCATTAAGGATATCAAATGGATAATGACCCAAAGCAAGAGCAACCCAAGAGTTGCTCAAGGAAGATATTCTTCGATGGCCAAGTCAGTCAACTGATCGCAACCCAACAGGCTTTTCAGTTATTAAATACAAAACTGAAAGCACAGAAACCCACAAACAAGCAGCAATAAAAGTAGCTGCAGTGAAGGCCTGACAGAGCACCTCAAGGGAGGAAAGAATTTTCATCCACGCACTGAAAACAATCCTTATATTTAAAATCATGTTAAGTTGTTGAATGAATGTTTAGCCTGTGATAATGAGAGAACTGTGTGTAAAAATGGCTTTAATTCCTAAACAGTATTTTTTTTGTTTGTAAAACCTCTCAAATTACAGCTGAAAGTCTATAAACTGTAAAAGTTGATTGATTGGTCGTTTTTTAAAAACTCAGTCTTCAAGACAAACAGTAGAATATGTTAAGCCTTATATAATATTCCAGATTTTATGTATGGCGTTAAACATGTAGGGCTTTTACTCTGGCTTTCTACCACAAACTCCAGTCACAGCGAGGGACAAAATCAACATATGTGATTAAACATGCGAACCATGCGTTTGTTGGGCTTTTACAGAAACCCTGCTGTCCACAAGTGATCATGCTACATTATTTTTTAACACTTGGACTTAAATGTTATTGCAAATGTAGCTGTTTTTTCCTGTAGAAAGGAAGCTGGACAGGCCTTTAAACCACTCACTGAGCAAAGGGGTTTAGTGGGTTTTCCCAAAACGCAGCAACAGTGGCGATAACAGAGTGCACGTCATTCCTCTTGCATGTGAAACGAAGTCAAGAAAAACACAACATGTACCATGGTAAACAACAAATAATATAACTCAACGATAGCTGTACTTCAAGCTTAATATGATCTAAACTTTAATCACATGTAAAACAAACGCAGTAATGATCAAAGATCGTATTGTACCAGGTTCATTTTCCTATAAAATGTATAAAAAAAATCATAATAGCAACACTGCACATTAAAATGGAAATGTCCCTTTGCACAATTCTGGATACGAGCTGTTGTGACTCATTGGTGAATCTGTGTGCTCAGACTTAATGGTTTTCTCAGAAAAGGGCGATCACTTCTGTTTTGTGCTCTCAGTTGGCGATTTTAGGACATATCAATTTGAGGAAGTCGAATCTGAAACTGGTTCGATTTCAACATTTCCTCTGGTCAGTGAACAGTTTCCCACTTTTGGTTTTGGTCTCGCATTTTGTTCTTTTCATCTCTACTCAGGAGTTTCCATTTTCTGACACACATTCTCCAATTTTCTTTTTTTAATTTGTGAAGAGATTTTTAAAGCGAGACAATTTTTAAACACCTCCATAAAATCAATATTGTGTACAGCAACAACACTTCAAACAACAGTGCTGCCACTTCAACAGCAACTGAAAACGATGCAGTAAACTGCAGTGGTTATGGCTTGAAGAAACCTGAATTTTTTGCCTACCTTTTCATGTGGTAGATGTGATTGTTTCTGCTTTGTACATAAAAACACAGAGGGGAGACTGAACCGACCATGATTTAGTCAGCTGATGAAGAAACCCTGGTTTCACTCATCAGCAGTTGTCTGGCTTTTAAAGGGTTACAGAGAGTGGGTATATGCGTCACCGGTAGGCCCCATCCATCACTGCAACGCTCTGTGCGGGTGGATCACATGACGGACCCTGTGATGTCAGATCTCTTAACTTGGCGGAAATGGAGGTGGGGGGGAGTAAACCAACAGAGGAGAGATATTTTTGTGTATGAAAGAAGTGAGTGTGGGTGCTGAGACTGGAGGTGCTAGCTGGGAAAGGATGTACCTCTCTCTATCTGTAGCTCGCTCTCTCTTTCACACACACACACACACACACACACACACACACACACACACACACACACACACACACACACACACACACACACACAACTAGTGTGTTTATAAAGGAGAGTATAACGGTTCCACTC
>VUQG01045809.1:62641-81778 GCA_015106755.1 Etia nguti
ATGTTATTTGTATTTTGCACACCTCTGTTGCTTGTGAAGCTTGCACACAAGAATTTCCCTCACATGTGCTGTACCAGTGTACCAGCACATGTGATGTGACAATAAAAGTGATTTGATTTGAAGCATGCCATATTGCTAATGTTAGCATAATGTTAGCATAACGGTTATAGGAAGGCCCTAACCTTCCAATGTGTGGGTCCTCCAGTAGGACCACTCCTTCCATAATCGTGACCCTCTAACAGGATACAAGTGCTATGCTAACATGTGTGGCAAAGCGATATTTCAAGCGATCACCTCATTGGTGTTTCATGAAGTTGTTTCTTTATTATTTAATGCATACAAATGTATCCACACTGAGAGTCTTCTGTTAACCATTTTGGTAAATGTTTTGACCTGAACAATGTTCATCAGATGAACAGAATCAACTTTTGGGGATTTCCTTACCTGGATGATTGAGCACGCATCAAGAAGTTCAGCACATTAGGAGAAACAGTGTGGTGAAACTGTAAGCAGTGTGCATGGATGTTATGCTGTGAAAACAGAAAAGTGCCAATAAAATTGTAAATTTAACCATTAGGTGATCAAGGTGGGCAAGTTTTACTAAAATCTGACCTGTATTGTAGGAGGAGCACCGTCTGTCCACGAGTCGTTCCGGACATACGGATCGACGTCTAGCTGTGGCATGAGCTCAAAGTCACGTTGAAAACAGTATGTCCAGATAAGGAGCATCAACTTTCTGCCATGTGGAGGTTGGTAGGTAAGAAATTGATCTAAATAATAATAATAATAATAATAATAATAATAATAATAATAATAATAATAATAATTACAAAAAAAAAAATATAGTGTTAACAGGGGCTAGACTAAACCATAAATGAATAAATAAATACATGCAGGATCCAGGATCCAATCTCATATTGATTTACACACTAACCTCATTCTGATACAGATTCCTCACATTTCATTGGAAAGTATTCCAGTAAACAGAACTTGGCTAAGAGACTTTTTACTGCAATACATGCTTGTCATATGATTTCTGAATGTTCTGAAGTCCTTCAACATGAGTCAACAAAGATCTCAGGTCTCCAAGAATAATTTTCAAGGCTGCATGTTAAGGCAAACCACTATGAGCAGTCAGGAATGCTTGGTATTATTTACTGTAATGATTCCTCTGTGCTCCAAAGAGATAATCGGTGCATTGAGCAACATGTGATTGATGTGTGGTTTGCACTTTAAACATTAAATGTGAATAAAGAAGAAGACTAGCACAGATATGGGCCCTTTGAAGGTCTTACAAGAAATCTGTGTTAATCTCCTGTTTCCAACAACTTCTTCATTTTACTGCTTTAAGGTTTGAATAAATTAAAACGTACACAATTCTGCTGGAAACAGTTAACTCAGATGTTATTAAATGATGCATAAGTTTGCATTTGTAGTTGCTCGTGCTGATCTTTGTAAGTGCGACACTGCCTGCATAGCATGTGACACTATGCGGGAATCTGCGTTCAAAAATAAAACAGATGTTTAAAAAAAAACGTATCTCAGATCTCATTTCCTTTTGTAGCAGTTATCTTTCATGCGTAATCATTCTGGTTTCATAGAAATATACTGTACTAGTGTCTGTGGTACTGTGACAGCATTTGCCTTCCTCCTACACAAATGTCAAAATTGGCAGGCAATTTAATTTCCAGCAACCATCAAATATACCGTTCCCCTTCACACGGCAATGAGCCAGGCATGTGGAGGTGAACAGTTAGCAGGATTCAAGCTTATCACATACGCTTTGTTTCATTTTATTTATTTATTTTTTTATCGTAGATTGAAATATTTTACACTTAAGCAGAAACAAAGGTTCAGTGTGTTGGGAAGTGGTTAGCACTAATGCCTCACAACACCAAGGTTCCTGGTATAAACCTCCTGATTAACTGGAACTTTTCTGTGTGGAGTTTGCATGTTTTCACAGTACCCGTGTTAGTTTCCTCCCCCAGTCCAATAATCTGTTACGTATGCAGGATAAACACCACGTTTTTCCCTATGAACATGACAATAAGCTCCAGCGCTCCATGACCCAAAGTTAGAGAAGTGGTTAAGAATTTTATATTGACTTTTTTCTGTTCCCTACTGAAGCGCCTGGGATTTTAAATGTGATTAAAAGCATTTTAAAGATTCGTTTCCAGTATTTCCTGAAATAAACTCTATTTAGTGTCTATTTAGTATTCCACATTCAGCAATAGATGGAGTTCAGTAACAATCCTTAATAATACAGACACGCATGCATGTATGCAAGTTCCACTAAGCTGCTCCTCTGAACCTACTGACGTAGTTTCAAAGTGTAGGTGAAGTTCCACACTCATGGGGGATGTAGGAACTGTGTGCGTGCGTCTGTAACGCTGCTCGGCATAAAACACACCAACATCCACAAAAACACGCTCTGACAATTTCAAGCAGGTAACCACAAAACCTCACAGGCCCACACCTTTTCATAGTTATGCATTAGGTGATGAAGAAAAAGGTAGCATTTGATATTTGATTATTATTATTTTCCACTACATGCTACTCTTTTCCACTGGATGTTTTTTCTGATATGAGGGAACTAAACATTTAACCCTAACCCAGTCATATTTTTCAGTCCTTATTGGGTTCAACCTTTTAGTTTAACAGTCCAATCTAATACCTATTACATTATGTTTCTGGTACAGCATCGCTGTTTTTCTCGATGATGCTTCCCTTAGCAGCGGTATAAGGTGTTCACATAGAGTCTCAGTGATCTCAGACAGAGATTTCCATGCATTTTCCAGATCAGCTTTGAAACTGAAAAATGTAAATTGCATTCTGTGAAAAAAATCATCTAAGGCTGAGGCTTTTAATCAAAACTTTTATGCTGAATGTCAGCCCAAAGACATTTAGCACTTTCTAAAAATAACAGCCACAGGTTTTGGTTTGCACGTGTTTATCGTGATTGTCTTTAAAGATCATTAAAGCCTCAAGAACAACGGTAGGAAGATAACAGGTTGTCTCTCACGTGTGAACAGAAACTCAACTGCTCAGTGGTAGTGGCTCAGTGGTTGATACTGCCACCTCACAACAAGAAAGCATTGGGTTTGAGAATCGGTCCAGATGGTTTCTGTGTTTCGTCATCTCATGTGGGTTTCCCTTTAGAGCCCACATTTCCTTCACAATCCACAGACATGCAGGTCAGGTGATATGACTACTTTAAGTCGCCCACAGGCTGGCACGTATAGGTTCACATCACATTGCATCAAGAAAGTAGTTACATCCTCCCACTCTCTGCCAGAATCAGCCTACAAGAAATTTCCCGGTCTATTTTCTTTGTTTGTTAATAAAATTCAACCTGAAGTGACGATTTGCTGTGTGTGTTTTGCTATTTTTAAAAAAATCTGTTGGTTCAGTTGATATGTTACTCCTCAGTATACACAGCTTCCTAAAAAGAATGCCTATTATTGCCAATATGTAGCCTATCCCTTAAGTTATCTTTTACAGACAGTATAACCGGCCAGATCCATTTAGTATAGGCCTTTCATAAGATTGAAGTTACTATTGTACCAGTTTAGCAACCCTACTCTAGTTGGCTAAATGTTATTCAGTAACACTGATAACTTATTATGAGTTAATTGGTGTGATGCTATAGGGCTGCGGGCTTCCCTTGGCACATTTCTGTTCATTCGCAACGTGGTATTGGCATGACAATAGCATCAATCAATCAGTCAGTTTTCTCTCATTACTGTACGGCAGCTCTGCCTGACATGATACCAGTCTGTAGTGGGAGTGCACTCCTGTTCATCAGGTGTGACACGATCATGACATTTAGGGGGCGTTGTTTCGAATCTTGGATTTTAAAGTCAAGTTCTCAGCAATAAATAAGAACGATAGCAGCAAAGCTTCCCTTTGGCAGAAGTTGCATGTTTTTTCTGTTTATATTAATTATATCATAGTTTCATGTTGTTCGTGGTTTTGACAAGTTCTCCTTTTAGTATTGTGATAAAACGGTCAGGATCAGAGGAGACTGACTTGAGGTCCCTGATATTTGTTAGAAACAATAAATTTTATTTAACTTTCAAACATCTAAAAACACAGAAAAGCAAATCCACAAAAATTTTATCAGTGATATTTTAATTCATTTGTATGTATTTATTTCTGTTACTGAAGGTCACGTTTTTATGCTCAGATGTTTGGCAGAATTCATTGAGTGAATCTGATCAGCATCATTACAAATATTAAGTAATTTCTGCTACCCTTGATGTATAACATATAGCATCACTGTAAACTTTATCACAGTACTGCAAACTAACCACTAACCACTATTTTCATGCAGACTTTGGTATACTTTAATTTCTTTTTTTTTTTAAAGAAAGTTCTTAATTTTCCTTTTTCACAAAAACAACATCAGACAGGAACATGTCATGTATAGATCCAGAATCAGATTAAAAAAACTAAAGTGAATGTGAACTTTACATGTAATATTCTAATTTCCACTTCATAAAATTTTCTTCCAAAGCAGTGCGAACATCCTCGAGCATCTGCCATCTTTCTTTCTTACACCTTTCTTTATCTCAGAGTCACACATTAGTATTTTTTTTTTTAATCTCCCTGTGAAAAACAGCAGCTGTACATTTTGCTTTTAACATTTTGTGACAAACTGCACAAAAACAGTTTTTATGCTTGGTGATGTTTGTTAGGCTGTTTACTTACTGCATTTATGCTCAGTCCCCTTATGTAGTTAGCTAAGTACTACAACAACTACAACTTTACATCTGCACTGTGAACAAATAACAGGGATGAGTAGTGAAAAGGAATGTGATGAAGTCGGCTATGAGATGTCATTATTTTCTTATTACTGAGCAAGTATAGTTCAGTAATAATGAAAACAACACCAGACTGCAGCACAATACAAAATAAAGTCCCGATCAAAAGTTTAAGACCACTTTTTGCATGGTTGGATCTTAACAAGGTTCCAAGTAGAGCTTCAACATGCAACAAGAAGAAATGGGAGTGAGACAAAACATTTTTTCAGCATGCAATTTACTGAAAACAACACTTAAACTGAAACAGGCTGTTTTACAGCTGATCAAAAGTTTAGGACCACACCTCCAAAAAACCCATAAACCACCCAAAATCAGAAATCAAAGTTCCAAACATGAACTCAGTAATGAGCAGCTCCACCATTATTGTTGATCACTTCAAAAATTAATTGCGGCATGCTATATGCAAGCGTTTCCATGAGGTGAGTGGGAACATTTCTATAAGTGTTGAAGACGGCCGCACGAAGGGCATCTACTGTCTGGAACTGTTGACCATTTTTGTAAACTTCCCTTGCCATCCATACCCAAAGGTTCTCAGTTGGATTTAGATTAGTGGAACACATAGAATTTTAAATAAAATTGAATTGAATTGAATTGAATTGAGGATGGTCCAAAAGAGTGATGTTATTCTCCTGGAAGAAGTCCCTTGTCCTGAGGGCATTGTGTACTGTAGCGTTGTTCTGTTGAAAAACCCAGTCGTTACCACACAGACGAAGGCCCTCAGTCATGAGGGATGCTCTCTGCAACATCTGGACATAGCCAGCAGCCGTTTGACGCCCCTGCACCTCCTGAATTGCCATTGTTCCACTGAAGGAAAAATCACCCCAGACCATTATGGCGCCCCCTCCACTGTGGCATGTAGAAAACATCTCAGGTGGGATCTGCTTGTCATGCCAGTAAAGTTGGAAACCATCAGGACTGTCAAGGTTAAAGTTTTTCTCATCAGAGAAATATGGAGTTTATGCTTATGCCGTTCAACAACCGACCACATTCAACAAGGGAAAGTTTTTTTGTCTTTGCCATCAGAACATCATGACAGTGTGACCACCTGACAGAAAATGACAATGAATCCAAATTTTTGCACAGATTTGGCCTTTTAAAGGCATGTGGTCCTATACTTTTGATCGGGACTGTATATCATTCAGTAGTAATTTGTATAAACCTGCCTATCAGATTTAACAATTCATTAAGTGAAGTTACTTGAATGCTGTGCCAGATCATTCCAGCTCACTTTAACCCCTGTATATATGTATATATATCAGATGGGAAAGGACCATTGAAAGAGGAACATAACTGCTCCGATCTGTGGGGCACACAGCGCTAGGTTATTACAGTTTATCCTACAGATGTTTAAAATGTGTTTGTTTATTTCTGTTCTTTTAATTCTAGACATGTACGCAGGTTAGCTTTTACCTAACCAGCATGTGCAGTATGGATGAGCGTGGCTGTGGCAGATGCCCCAGGCCCATTCAAAAAGGTCACAGTGCCCCCTCAGATTTTTCTGGCATACTTTTTACAAATATAATTAAAATTAAGTAATACGACTTAATAATGAAGATATTAAATAGCCAAAACGATACTGTAGGAACAGCTAGGCATATGTTAATTATTCTGTTAATAGTAGCTTACCTACCATATCAACATGACTGATTTTAGTGCACAGTGGACTTTAGTCAGTCTAAGCCAGACCTTGGGAAGTTAGCTACAGAAAAAGGTCATCATTAGCTCATGAGGCTGACTTCAAAGCATTTTCACTTGAAATTTGCAAAACAAATTTGCTATAATTATTTTTTTACATTTGCATACCAGTTCTCTTGGTTTCCCATGAGCTTCTTTATACTTGGATTTTTTGTGTAGGCTGTAAAGATAGCAGCATTGATTTGTCTTTGTGCTTTTAGTAAAGTGAGTTGACCTTATCTAAATGTTAGTAACCAACATTTGCTAGAAACCCACTGATGTAGGTAGCTAGTTAGCTATAAAATGGAAATTAAAAAAACAACAACAAAACTTTACACGGGCCTATACTGGTTTAAACTTGTCATTTTGAAGGAATTAAAGGAATCATCTGAATACTGATGAAGTCCTGACATGTGGACTGCCTTTGAAGCAGTGTAGATCGGCATTTGTCCAGTCCAAGTCCAGGTTATCACAGAAAGACCACAGAAGGCAAGCAGGAGCAAGGGACACAATAACAATGCACAAATACATTAATCAGTCTGAGGTCATACATATTTTCTGTACTAATAAACACCCAAGATACACACTTTTATACTTTCCATTTTCCTTTCATGTAATTTGTAGATTTGACATCACTTTAATTTAAAATATTCGGTAACATATTTCTTATCATCACCAAATACCTGCTCATTTTTTTCTTCTTAATTTGGCCAGCATAGCATAGCTATAACTAAATTATGCTGTGAGTATAAAACAGTATAATCTAGTATAGCATAGTATATTCTTCAATTTAATCAGTGCTCATCTTTTCAACTATTAAACCACACGAGAGAAAACGGAATGAACACAGACTCATTATTTTGTAGTAAAATCAAAGGAACATTAACCTCCCCATAAACATGATGCTAGGGTTCCTCTTTCAGGTGTTCGCCTACTCCTTTGGAAAGTATTGCTCATAAAAGCTTTACTTGTCATTTGCTAAGAATGTCAGGGTGTGTCCTTTATAACAGGAATTATGTCTTTACCATATTCAGAGCGACCACAATTGATAACATTTGCCAGTTACTGTTGTTGGGAAACTAAACAAATAAAAGTTCTAAATGATTAGCTTCCCCCTGGGTTTAGGGTGCGCACACTAGCTTTTGTTGCTACATAAGATAAACAGCAAGATGAGGTATGTGGCTGCTTTGACTTTTTTCATTTTTGCATCCATCATGTCCTTGATTTGTGGTATTTTTGTAACATTTTCTAATCCCACTCACCTTTATCTCCTCACATCATTATTTCAGTTCTTTCACTAAAACTAACCGCATAAACTGCCTCCTGGTTTCAAAATGACCAGTCAGTGGCTTCTAGGCTTCCTTCACAGTTATCCTTCCTGTCACAGCAAATACGAAGCTATTAAGCTAAAGTGACCTTGAGCAAAACAGGAGATTGGAGCTCTACTGACCCCTGATTTTCATCACATCTCAGTCTCATAGATAAAGCACAGATATTCTAACAAGATCCCTCAAAACCCTTACAGGTACTATTGCCTCAGCTCAAGGGGAAAACTGTGCCTTGAAAGGAAGAGCTTTGCTGAGAGATGAATGGAGCGAGAGAGAGCGTGGGGAGAGATGTTTCCTGCAGGCTGGGATTAGATGCGCTTCCATAAATATGTTGGGCAGCTTGGTATACTTTGTGCCCACTGGTAAAAATAGGCCTTCTTCCCAAGGGAAGTGATGACGTGTGCAGCCTGCCTGCATCACCAGCCACGAGTCGGCTTCATCTTCATGCAGACACAAAGTGTGGGGGGGAGCATCAGTGATCACCATGGCAACACATGCAGAGTGACGCAGGTAAAGGCAATAGAAAGGAAAAGAGGTAGTGATTGGCTGGCAACTGCTGCGGTGTGTGTATGTGGGTATGTGTGGGTGGTAAAGAAGAGGAGGAGGACTCAGTAGCCCAGCATTGAGATTGGCGTCCACACACACACACATACACACACACACACTCAGTGTCCAAGTCTGTTAGCACGGTCAACAACTCAGCCTAGGAATGAGATGATGTGATTTAGCACGCTGCTTGAGCAGTGACTTCAGAGGCAGAGGAAAATTGTGTTATTTCGCTCCCTCACAAACACCATCCTGGATATTATGCATGCATACATTTAGGAAGAAATATTTCCCACATTCCGATTACATGCACTCAAACTATGCAGATGTTCTATTTCAGTGCTCCTAAAATAGACCTCGTTGACAATATGGTTAGTTTTTCAAAGCTTTTGTGTCAAATTCTTTGCTGTCCTTTCTTCTAGGATAGCCTAATCTTTTGTACTTTTCATTACAGTCTAATATAAATATGCTTTTAATGTTGACGTGATAGACATATAACTGAATTTACAAATTACCAACACTGTTGCCAAAGAGCTGAACAATGTGACATTTGCAATGATGTGTCATTTTTGTTTTTATATTCTCATCATTTAATATTACCGAGAAGCTAACAAGTCACTCCAGAATACCCTGCAGTAATTTGCTGCTGTGTTGGAAAAGATTTTTAGTTTGCAAATAAAATGAAGTGTTGAAATATTTGAAGATGAGGTCAGTGATCATTCCTGTTTTGTTTTTTGTTTTTTGTCTTTTTTTTTTTTTTTAGCTGAAATTGCAGTTCTTAATCGCCTGCAGTGTGTGCAATGTAACTTTAATTGCTTATGACTGCTGAATATTAACGCTTTTACGTTTTACACAGTTGAGGGGGATTTCAGATTGATCAATACTGCCACCTAATGGCCACTGTTGAAAATGTCTGCAGACAGTTGGAGAATTTTTCTCTAAATGCGTGAAACAAAACCATTACTGAAACTGATGTTAACTTTCCATCTAATTTCAGCAGTCAAAACAAAAAAAGTAGGATTTCCAAAGAGAGATTAGTTACAGTCATTTAAGCTATTTTCCTGAACTGAATATGGATGTAAGAACGTTCTCTTTTCAAGCTATCAAGTATAATCATTTTCTGCTTGTATGTGAGTGAAAAATATTTTTGTGTTTTAAACAAAAACAAGCTGAGATGATGTTACTTTTGGTTATGTTGAAATCCAGGGGTATTCAAGTATGGCCTAAGTCTTATGTCTGAAAGACTGCAGCAGTCCTGGAGTTGGTTTAATGTCCTACAGAAACATTGGTTACATCAAATTGCTTGTCAATCTTAATACAAATTCAGTGCAGCCATGACTGAACACATGTGTTATAG
Source organism: Etia nguti (assembly GCA_015106755.1). NCBI lineage: Eukaryota > Metazoa > Chordata > Actinopteri > Cichliformes > Cichlidae > Etia > Etia nguti. The sequence continues at coordinate 72,370 of VUQG01045809.1, forward strand.
TATACAGGTAAGTATGAGTGTGATTCTCTGGAAGACAGAAACAGGCAATTCTCTAATTAGTAGAGTCATAGATAACTATAAAAACAATCACAATAACATCACTTTCTCAGCACAAGAGGTCACTGTACACCATAAATTTGCTCCCATAGCACATGCCTTACAAGTTTGCTAAAAGTAAGGCTCAAACACACTCCCACCAACATAGCTTCAGGAGTACTATAAATAATCTATTTATTATTTATAACGGTATAACAGTTATGACAATAGCAGTAACATAACAGCATCATAATACTTAGCCTGACAAAGAAAGAACAGTAAAGCACAACTCAATCACAAGAAATTGCATTACAGCTGCAGCACTCTACCACTGCTCCACTCAAACTGATTTCACCGTGTCCATTTCAGGCTTTGCCTCTCCAAACCATGAGGACACCAGACAAAAGCTGCTGTAAGACGCAGTAACAGCAGAGGGAGATATTTCATTTCAATTCAACTAAACTAAAAACCTAAACCTTTTTAGGATGTAATCCAATTTACATAAAGTGTAGCACTATTTGATTTGATACATTTCATTAAAAAAAACCCTGAAAGTGATTAAATATTTCAGATGAATCATTACTGTCACCTAGCCACCTAATACCCACAACTGAAAATGTCTGCATGTGTTGTTGCTTTAATTCTTAATATTGACTGAAATAATCTTCAGTTGTTTTACATGTGACAATGAGTTAGCAGTTATGTTAATGAAAGATTAATAGTTTAGGAACAAGAACTGAACAATATCCTGTCTTCCAAGGTTTTTTGTTAGGGTTTTGAAAAGGACAGTGTCTTGTCCAGGCATGCCACAATTGCATGCCTGGACAAGACTGTTGTGGAAAACAACCAACCGTTTACTGTAAATGAAAATGAAAGTAAATATGTGACTGAGTAAAGAACAAACACACATACCAGTTCAAATATTCAAAGCCAACTATGTAAGGAAGAAGCGCAAACGAGGTAGGTTATCTACCGATTATCTTTACTAACAATAATATTGCATTATGCTGCTTTTAAGTTTCAAGTATGTAATATTAAATATTAGGTTACTCATAATCTTTAATAGCATTAAACTTAACATTACACTACTTACTGAAACGTAATGTATCCCCTTTCATCCTGTCCTGTATTCTAGTTGAGAAATAAACAGGAATATGTTAGCGAGGCAAAATTGATATAAATCAGTCATGTTTACCTTTTACAATGTTTCTACAGACAAAATATCGGATTACTTTAATTCGTTTGTCAAATATAAAAAAATACAAATGTAAATAAACAAGGGAAATAGCTAATGTATTTGCTGGATAACAGTGTAAAAAAGAGTTCCGTAGAAAAACAGAAAAGGTCCTGGTAATTTTCTGCCAGTACATTTTCTGTTTTTTTATGGAAGTTGACAGACTTTCCATAAATGGTAAAACAGAAAATTCTGTAGCTTTACAGTATATTCTCTGTACTATTTAGGGACATTTCCTTCAACTATAAAACAGAAAATTCTGTTTATTAACAGTATATTTTCTGTATCATTATTAGTTATTTTCCGTTAATAGAAAAACTGAAGATTCTGTTTCTATTACTATTTACAGTCACTTCTTTTAACTTTAACACAATAAATCTACTTTCTTATATCCTTAACCATACATTTCTATACAATTACAACCTTATACATCATTTGCTTGTAAATTAAAACTTCTTAAAATTATTTGTGCATAAAAACATTGGTATATTTGATGTTAAATATTATGTTATTGTCCTCAATTTAAAAAACTATAATAAAATATAATGACAGCATAACTCACAAATGTTAAAATTTGAGCATTTTTATTTTTCTTGAAGTCAGGTGGTCCTCATGTAAATGTGTTCATATACATTCAAGTGGCTTCAAAGTGTTTTTTTCAAACAGGACACCTGACAAACAATAAAAGTAACAATATTTGCACATTTAACAATATCCAGAGTACCTTTAAGCTAAAATCACTGCTGTGGTTGCTTTGGCTCAGCCAAACAGTTAAGGTGTGGTTTACATCCATGTCTGTCCACTTATGATATACTTTACATATGCAGTCCTTTATTGCCAAAAACTCACCATTGATTACTGACTTGCATTCACTTCATCAATGAATCCAAGTGAACATTTGTCTTAAATTAACACTGTAGGGTCTTATATTTACAATATAATGTGCCTTGATAAAAGATTTGTTGACAATGGTGCTATGTGAATAAAACTGAACAGATCTAAAGGTGTTCCTGAAATCTGGGTTTATTAGAACAGGACGGATGGATGACCACAGCCCTCTCAGCACAGGACTGACAGGACTTTTCCCCATATAATAAATAAAACACAAAATATATTAAGACAGATTACTATACCAAACTTAAAGATAAAATGGCATTTACTAGATTTGTTTTATCAGCTCTTGCTTTTCAAAGAAGAGCAAAGTACAGCTAGAAGTGTTTGTTTCGATGAAGAGTAACTGTAAGCTAGGTGAATAAGGATGTGTGTCCACGAATCCTGGGCAGTGACAACACTTATACACCACAGTTCAAAGAAGAGCAATGAAGAGCAAGCATAAAGTGAGACATTGTGTGCACACTTTCTAGTGGTACCACTCTTCATTTACCAGTGTGATAAAGTCCTGATTGCAGCATGGTAGTCCATCATATTCCATCTGAGCTTTACAGAAAACAGATACAGCTTTTCACTGGATTTTCAGAGTTGTGCGGTTCATACAGGAACTTCAGCAGCCACAGTTAACATGTCGCTGTTTTCCTCCACCATCTCAGCCAATGAGCCTGGTCACAATTTATTCTGAGGAAGAAAAGGAAATTTTAAGAAGTTTGTGTTTTGTTGCTGTTAAGCTAAAATAAAAATAATAAAAATACAAAGTTTAGTATTGAGAAAAGTGAGGTGGGAAATGACTTGAAAATAAACTGAATTTGTACACGCTACTATTGAAAGCCACCAAGAGTTTTGGTCAGATCTGCTGTAGATTATCATTCTTAGTTTACCTATAATACATGTAGAGTTGCATACACATAACAGCATTCAGTTGCAATATAAATAGTTTATAATGAAAGTAACATACAAACCTTTCAAAAACTAAATCAATCACAACATTAAACTCACCTTTTTTTTTGTAGAGAAGGTGATCAGGCTTTTTCATCATCTGCTGAGATCAGCTACACTGGATCATCAGCATCTTGGATCTTCATCCTTTTTCTCTCGGTGAAGTCTTTCTTTTTGTTAGCTATTCCTCTGCACCGGAAAACCAAAGTGTATGATCACATGTGAAGTAAGGGATATTTTTCCAGTGCAGGTTTAGAATGTTTCATTTAGTGATAGCTGTTGATTCACTTTTCAAATAATCTCTAAGGATCTGAATTTTTAAGAAAGACACAAATATCTTTGCTTATTATTAGGCTAAAAGCTTGATATAGACATAACAATTTACAATATGTCAGTAGCATCCCTACAAGGTACATATCACCCCTGCACACCACCATATATATATTATACTTTAATCAAGATATAGTTTTAATTTAATCACATTAGCTCAACAGGGTCAAAAAATTTCCCACATACTAGAAATGATCTGCTCAGCATAACATAAATTACATTTTCAACAAAAGTTGGAGTAAAAATGCAGTTACAGAAAAAACATGTCGCTTTATAAATATTTACTAAACATTTCTATCTGCTACAAAATGGACATAATGATAAATATGCTTAGGTGAAACTAGACTTTCAATAATATTACCACTATAGTCTGTTAACCATCAAATTAGTCTATGCTGGTCAGCTAGCTAAAAGTCTTTACGTTAGCAGCCTGAATCAGAGGCAGCTGCTTTTGCAAAGCCTTAGAATCTGTTAATGAATACATACAAAACCAGTATCTTACTGCTGCTATCCACCATCTAATAGTAGCAGTTTTTTTTTTTTTTTAAAAACTAGAGTTTTTAAATAAATTTTGAATTTGTTTGACATTGCTTTGGGATGATGATGATGATGAGGAAGAAGCTTTATTTGTCACTTGCAGTTGCCTGCAGCGAAATTGGACCTTTTCCGACCATACATACATTACCCAAACATCACATCGGGGAGACAGGTCAGAACAGATAGCGTAAAGAAAAACAATGAAATGTACAACACAATAGCGGAGTGGAGGAGAGAAAAAGAGAACTCTGCTCAGACTGAGCTCCTGGTTGGAGATCAGTATGAGAACAGAAAACAAAAACTCCTCAGCACAAAAAGCAAATGCATCTTCACACCGTAACACCAAGAAAACACATCACAAGCAACGGGGTGGATAAATGGGGTGAGAGTTAGCTGGTATAGACAGCAGCATCCGGTCCTGCGGCATGACGTTGCGCTGGTCCAGTCGACCCGCCGTCTGCAACGGGTGGGGGCAAGCATTGGAGGCGTTTGGAGGGGGGAAGGGGGGTGAGTGTATGTCTGTGTCTGTATACGTGCGTGTGTGCAAGTGTATGTGTATCCTGTGTTCAACTGAGAGAGTGTCCTTTCACCCAGTTGAGCGAACATAAACAGTCCTACAGCCAACGCAGGTGGCCTTGAAGGGTGTAGCTCAGAGAGTCAAAACACAGTCTCGTTATCAAGGAGAAGAATTTGTTGTTTTCAGCCAGCCTTTGCCTTGGGAGCCTTTCAGCAGCGACGTGCGTAGCCAGATGAGAGAAATTATGTTTGTTTGGTTTAGTACGAACAAACTGTATCCAGTTTTACAGCCGGTCCAAATGTCCATCACTAGTCACCAGGTCTGTCAGTTTCCCGTTGAAGAGCCGTGAGCTTCTCCAAGATCATTTCCATATAGCGTTCAATAAGCACAGTCTGAGTACTCACAGCCCTTCCCCATCGCGGCTAGCCTTGTGGGGTTTTGAACAGCCATAACTGCTTTCTTTAATCTTCGATAAGCCAGGGTCGAGCCAGCTCTGATCAGCAAGAACCCTGTTATCATGGTTCCGAATAGGTATAAATCTTCTATGTCCTCAATTGACAGTCCCGCCAGGCACACAGCGTGCCACTTCTGCCACCCATCCATCGTGTATCCAGCAGGAAACGTCCCTCCAGGACAATCGGGCTCTCTCGAACCCAGGCTTCTTGTTGAGAAAAGGGTGTCAATTGTGTTGAGGGACCAGTTGATCATATCCATATTCTTTAGGTCTTAGAGAACAAGACTGAGCGACTCTCTGAGGGTTAAAGTTAGACGAGACTAGATGAGGACATGAAAAGCCAAGCAGGAAAGATAAGATGAGGGAGAGGGAGAAAAGATGCAACCGCCTCCGTCAAAGCCAAACTGGCTTTAATACTACTGTATTAAAGGCGATAATGAATCAGAAGCTATTTTGGTGATAAATTAATAGTTCAAAGGCAGCAAGGTGGCATGGTGGTTAGCAATGTTGCCTAACAGCAAGAAGGTCCTAAGATCTGCTGCTTCTCTATAGGAGTAAAGACATTTTTTCCAAAGACAAACACAGTCCCACTGTGTTTGATACTGTGTTTGATACTGTGTTTCAACATTTTAGCTTGTAACACAGCTTACATAAGGTGTAGGATTTTTTGAAGATGAGAGAGTTGGCCATCCCTGTTCTATAACCAGGTATGGTCAGTTCCAGTATTGTCACCTAATGACCACAACTGAGGATGTCTGTAAGAGTTGGTGTCTCAATTTTCTATTAAGGGCGCTAAAAAAAACCATGTAGTATATCTTCGCATGAATTGAACTCCATCCCATTTTTTATGTTATTACTTTATTCCAGGTGACAATGAATTAGCAGTTATAATGATGAAATTAATATTTCAGGAACAAGGACAATACTCCTTTTTCCCAGCTCCTCGAATGTGAATGTTAGCTGCTGTTTGCTGTATGTGAGCAAATACAATAGTTTTGCTCAGTAGGTGGGGTGGAAAAAGCCAAAGCAGTCACACCGGTTATTTCAACTGTGGCAGCTTAACTTCATCAATCAGTCATTACCTTGGCTATACAGTGTTAACGATGTAAGGCAGAAGAGCAAAAACGGTAGGTTATCCAATCATTATTCTTACAGGCTATAGTGCATTAGGTTATGTTCAAGATTCAAATGTTGTTTCTGTAATATTATAGGAGGTTAGCCATAGTCAAAGGTGTTTTTGTAGTTTTTTTTAATTTTATTATAATATAATTTATAATCTAACTTTATTCTTCCTAGTAAATTTGAGTGAGTCTCCAGTATATCTAGTAATGTGTTATAATTAACAGAGTAATATAAAATTACTTGAAATTAATCTTTTTGTTTGTTTGTTTGTTTGTTTTGTTTTGGGTTTTTTTTTATTTACAGTGTTACTACACACATAACACAGGATGACCTAAAATGATTTGGTAGAATTTTGCATAACATTAGAATATAACTATAAATAAAAACTAATTTGCAAATAATTTTTCTCTGGGAAAAGTCTGGAACAATTTTTGAGTACACAAAAGGGAAGTTAAAGTTTTAATGCAGACGTACCTGTTACTGTAAATTAAGATATATATGTGAACCCAGTTATCTATATAACATCAGCTGTTGACGAATCTGCTTGGTTTGCAAAGTGTTAGTGTCGTCTGGTCACCGTCTTTACAACTCGTTTCTTCAGGTTTCACTCCCTCTTTAACAGCGTTAGGGAACAGCCAGTACAAACACCACTTTTAACCATGACCTCAGTAATAAATGCACATTCTGTGGTATTCATTTCATTTCTGTAATCCTCTATATTTTCTGTATATAAGATTTAGATTGGTATTATATGGTTGGTTTATACACCTTTGTGTATGTGTGTATGTATGTGTGTGTGTATATATATATATATATATATATATATATATATATATATATATATATATGTGTGTGTGTGTGTGTGTGTGTGCATATATATTGTGTCGTTTACATATTTTGTGATTTACATTGCTGTGCTTGAGAGATACCACCTACTGGAACCAAATTCCTTGTATGTGTTTGCGCATATACTTGGCCAATAAATGCGATTCTGATTCTGATGAACACATAATAGAATACACACGTTTTTCGAAACTGTCACCAAAAAGAGAACATTATGTGCTTTTGTAAAGATGTGCCTGCATTTTTATTCTCTTCACTAAACATTACTATTGTGTTACAACTGAAAACCCTTTAGGTTTAGCTTACTGTGCAGCTTATTTTAATTAAACTTGTCATCTTTTAATTGTTTAAATGAGTTTGTAATGCAGCTTGCGAGGTCTGAAACTATTTGAAGTTAAGGGTAGTGGTCATTCTTGTTTTCTTAGGAGACGTGGCAGTTCTTTTGCTCTTTAGCATTGGCATAAAGGCATAGATAGACACACACACAGACAAACAGACACACCTTCTGTTAGTACAGTAAATATGTTAAATACAAGAAATAACACTACAATCTTGTCTCCATTTTGTTCATGGGTAATAAGGTTAAATGAGGTTAAGTGTTTTGCATTCACCAGTATTGTTGCCAAATGGTTAAAATTTAGCCACATTAGTTATTACACATTACAAGATTACTATAAATATAAGGCTGGACAATGGAAATTCATTTGGAAAAAAAACTTAATAAAGGGATTTTAATGTTATCTGTTGTTTATAATGTTCTATTTTCAAACAGTCACATCATGTTTTGTCCTGATTGTGGAACTGAAGTGGAAAGGTCATTCAACTTTTGTCCTAAATGTGGCTTCAAGTTATCAGGTTTGACTGAAAAAAAGGATCAAGGTAGGTTTCCTAGCAATGTGCTTAAAATTGACTGATAGTTCTCAAAAGACAAGTATAGTCTTCTTTATGATCAGTAATATAATTTGTACTAAACAAAGACTTTGATGTCTGTAAATTCGGTCTGACTTACCATAAAGGTGTAAATGGTTGTCCTAATATTATTCACATTTTTATGTTAAAAAACCCCCCCTAAACATTAAAACAGTCATATTCGCTGTGATCATATATTTGTAACTTACATAACAATAACTGTTAAACAGATGGTGCCACATCAGCACGTCAAATTTCGGCCACTGCTGAGGAGAAAAACCAAAAGGAGGATCAAGACCAGGCTTCAAAAGGTGTTAAAGAAAACCAAGAAAGTGCAGACACAATACAGGTAAAAAGGCTAAGAAATACATTAATGTATGTGATGTAAATAGGAAATGAAAACTTCCTCTTGCTGATAATGAAAACATTTTCTCTGCTTGTTTTGGACCAAGATTTTCAGGTGCAGTAAACATGCTCTTAAAATGAGATTAACCGGTTTGTGCAGGCCAATCACAGCTTGAACAATAACCTGTTTATCTTGTTCTGACAACCTTCTCAGTTTAAGTTAGTTATGAGCAGTGATGGGCAGCAATGCGTAATCAGATGACTTTTTTCAAGAAAAGAGTAAAGTAAGGGATTACTATTGCAAAAAATGTAATTAGATTACTGTTATTTTCCCGTAAGCACGCTGTGTTACTGTGATTTTGTTTGCGAGAGTCTCTCATGACAATGACGTAAGCGCGTGCGACGTTCGCGGTAACAGACATGTGCAGATCAACAATGGATAATATATCGAGTGCGGGAGAGAGTACGACTGTGCAGCTTTTAAAGCGTGGAAGCACTGACCTTACTTTGAGTTTGATTCCGTAAAAAGTGACAAAAACATTAGCGTCCGCTGTACACTGCGTGGGAAGAAAACTATTTTTTAAAGCGAAAAAAACCCCTAAACTTCTGAGCAAGCACTGAGCAGGCTGCCACAGGAATGTGAAATTCGCAGAGAAACTCCCGAATCCCGAACACTGACATGACCGCTGCAGCACACCAGGCCAAACCTCCACCCGCCCCACCCCTGCTAAACACCTGAAAATAGATTTAAGAGCGACAGGACTTAGTGCTGCTGAGTCTTTGATTTTATTTATTTTCTGCTGTGTTTTATTTGCATCTATTTGAAAGAGTGAGTGTAAACGCAAAAAAATATTTTATTTTATATGCTGGAATATGCAGAAAATTGGGGTAAATGTTCAACAATTTCTTCAAGTCAAAGACTGTTGCATATAATTTAATTTTTGCTTGATGCAATGTGCATAAATTTAAAAGATTAAAACTAATAAAACAAATTTTAAAAAGAGACTTTTTCATTTGATTACATTTTATATGATGGATTATGCATAAAAAAATAGAATTGGGCTAAAGCTCTATTGCTTTATTACCTATTCAGGTTGTGTATCATGTTTTTAAAAAGTAACTAAGTAACTAAGTAACAAATTACTTTTGAAAATAAGTAATCAGTAAAGTAACGGGATTACTTTTTTGGAGAAGTAATCAGTAATTAATTACTGATTACTTTTTTCAAGTAACTTGACCAACACAGCTCGTC
>VUQG01045810.1:0-14254 GCA_015106755.1 Etia nguti
GGCCTCGAGGGCAGGTGTCCTGCAGGTTTTAGATGTGTCCTTGATCCAACACAGCTGATTTAAATGGCTAAATTACCTCCTCAACATGTCTTGTAGTTCTCCAGAGGCCTGGTAATGAACTAATCATTTGATTCAGGTGTGCTGACCCAGGGTGATATCTAAAACCTCCAGGACACTGGCCCTCGAGGCCTGGAGTTGCCCACCCCTGGTTTAACATATAACCAGTAACCTTGGATTACCCAAGTGTGTTTTTTTCTCTATTATATCATCTTCGACATAAGTTCATAATCCAAGAGGTGTTTTAAAATTCATGTTACCAATTTTAGACTTAACATTCAAAGAATTTATGCAAGACATTTTAGACAACCACCTGCATAAACTGTATATCTGACTCTATGTGCATTTTAGAGGGTAGCCTTGTTAATTTAGAGTGGGCTGCGCTTTGAGTACTCCGGGAGAGTAGAAAAGCGCTATATAAGAATCAGTCCATTTACCATTTACCATATTTAAGTTAAGTGCAAATAAATTATTATATCAAATACAAACAAATACACACATATATGAGAAAGTTTTAAAACTTAAAATCCTGTGGTGGTAACATGTAGTAGGTAAATGTAAAGTTTAAATTTTAATAAAGCTGTGCTGTTGGGGAAAAAAACTGAGTATCAAGACTTGCCTAAGGCCCAAGGAGGAAGAATTTCTATGTAGGTCTCATTAGACTGGATGGAGTGCATGTACATGACATGGATCATGTATTCTGCAATACACCACCACAAAATGATCCGTCCTAATCTGAGCACCAGGTAACTAAGGGCAGATTCATCCCTGTTGCTTTCCTCTGCAGACTTCTGCATCTGTAAGTGGAGCAAGGGAGCATGTTGTTAAGGACTGCTAGGTCAATCTTTATTCACCTCCCCCCAAAAAAACAAATCTCAGGGTTGTAATAAAAGAGCCAACACATAATATAAGGATAAGTACAAAACTACAACAAAAAAAGATAAGCAGATTAAAAAAATAAGTGAATATGTGATGTTACTGCTCTTTTGTACTGTAAAAGGGAGATCTGCTCTCAGGAGCACCAATCAGCTTCAGTCTCTTGCAGACAAAAAAAACAAAACAAAAAAACAAAGAGGAAAATGTAATCCTCAGATTAATTTAGAAGAATCCTTTGATGTCTCTTACCTGCTCAGTGTAGTTTTTGTAGGTTATAATGGGTCCATTATAGAAAAAAGGATGATAGAAGGTATATGAAAACAGCCAACAAAGCTGCACAACACTGCATTGGTCTTCAGGGCTCCAGCAATGCTCCAGGCTGAAGCTGATGAAGCGCAGACCACAAACAGCAACACTGAAGAGCAGCAGATAGTGTTCCTCATCACTCTCATACCAGCCTCTCTGTGTAATACAGTGGGAAGGCCAGTTACATATGATGCATTCCATCAAAATTAGTTGTAACAGCACTAAGAAATACACTAAATATATATTCTATTTATTTATACAGTATAAGTGGACTATACTGAAATGGATAAGTTACATTAAAAAATGAATCTAAATGTTTGCATGTTGTCTGAAATGATTTCTATTGATCATTCATCATGGAGGATATTGATCTGTTGGATAAATATACTCAAAATAAATTCACCCTAACCATGTGATGTGGATATTCTGTAGAAAGGAGGTGAGTGACCAAATGGTTCCCTTAGTATTTTGCGCCCTCTTGTGTTCTTGGCAAATATGACATTTAGTAACAATCACAGAAGAATGAAGGATAAAGCAATTTTTCAAACTGTAACGGGATACAGTGCTGCTAAAGAATAACAAAAGCTTTTTACAAAAAAAATTAGTTTAATATTATTATTTATATATTTTATATAGCCCTGTGATGGGCTGGCAAACTGTCCCGCATATACCCTGCCTTTTGCACCATGACAGCTGGGATAGCAGTTAAACATTTTTTTTAATGTTTTAAAGGACTTATAATCTCCTGAAAATAAGAATTGCTGTGTTTTTATAATCTTACAATGACCTCTTCATATCTGCAGATGGAGTAGTCTGCCATTGTTTCTACAGTGGTTTGGATGGGAAAAAACAAACTCACTGGCATATACCACTAAATCCTACACAAGCCCCCTTTAAATGCTTTGTGTTTGTCTGCTAATACCGATGTAGAAATAAAACTGTTTTTGCAGAACCGTCCGTGGTTTGTTGTTGATGCAGTCAAAGTTACTATTTCTGTGTTAGTTTTAGAACTAGGTGTTGCTTTGTAGGTGTTCAGAACACCTACAAGCGTACAGAAAAAGATTTATTGTAGGAGTTAAAGCCAAGTCAACCCACCTGGATGTCTTGAAGTGCCTTTATATGAGGTGTGTAGAGCAGCAGCAGGTTACATGCCCACGACACAGCGGGCTTTCGCAGCCGGGCCATAGAAAAGGACAAGCCCAGATGTACCAGCAGCACACTCACACCTTTAATCCCCAAAACACTGCTGGCTGCTAAGAAGCCATATACCGCAAGTGCTGGCACTCTAAGCTGTTAAAAAAACACATAAAAATGTGTGGGATTAAACCGTTTCCCACCTATATTATATTTAAAGATTACTGTAGCAACAGCTTCATACCTTGGGGTAAAAGATGCTGGTTAATCTTGATAAGACAGCATGACCAATCAGAGTCCACAGTAAAGAGTGCTTAGCCCACTCAGTCCAGAAATTCCACTCAAAATCTAAAGGGTCCTGATAAAAAAAAAACAATGCACTTATAACACCTGAAACCTGTTCAAAAGCAGCTTTAAAAAATGTAAATCTGTTAACGTATATTATTTCTATGCATCCATTAAATTATTTTGTTATTCTAAATTTTAAATTAACTGGAATTTACCTCAAGCTTTTAGTACACTATAAAATCTTAAAATCTAGTCTGTTGGTTCAGACATGGCTTTACATCAATAAATTCAGCACTGAACTTACCCTTTTAAAACCCTTAACAAGGCCCTTTTCCAACTGGAATTCTCTCTCTAATCCTGCTTCATACTCTGGGGCAAAAACAGGACATAACAGCTTTATTTTTCGTCTCATTTCATCTAACTAATATTTTAGTAGTCATCTTTCTACCTTACCTTTGCTGAACCTGTGAAGTTGATAGAAAGAGTAGAGATGAGAGCCCAGGGAAAGCACCCAATAGACAAGGACCTCTGTCCTTGGCAAGGGAGCCAACTGGGCTTTTGATATGGATGCCATCAATGAAAGTCAATCCGCTATAGTATACCTAAAAAGAATTAAAATGACCATAGACTAAGATTACACTCGACATATAATATCACAGTGATAATTACTCAAATACATTACTTGATCTATTACAGTTGTAATTCCTAGTAGAGTTATGTTTGGGAACTATCTGCTGTAGTTCTGACACTCATTTCATGTGGTAAAAAATATTAATAATTTAGAAAAAAAATCTTGCTTTCACATGTTATTAATAGTTAAACAATGCAGTACTGCTTACACAACTTTATTTTACCAATTTAATGCAGGACACCACGAAAATGGCAACAAGACACTGTAAATAGTTCAGTAGTGATTCTTCTCAGTAATTCTCATAATTATTACACTGTAACATAACATTCCTGCAGAGCATGTAAAGATATAGGCAGTAAGTTTTAACTATCATGAGCTTTGTGCCCCTTTAAGATACGGCCTAGTTGTTCAAAGGCAGCGTCATGAATAGCTGAAATACTATAAAACAGCTAATTCTACTATTAGGATTTATTATTTGGGTGTGCATATACAACACAAAGAGACGGTAAAAAGAAAACTACAAAGGTGGGAGAACTTTCTTTAGTTTACTTTTAAAACTGATTTTCACACATAACCTATTTTAAATGCACACTTCAATACACCCTGAGATATATCCTTTAGTTGAAACACAGCAGAAGCTTATGTGGAGGGAAATTACGTGGGTTTTTTTTTCTCTTTCATTCTACTGACTGAAGGACGCACAGCGACGAGGTGCTAACCCGTTGGCTAGCACTGCCGTCGCTAGGTAACACTGTCCAGAGGTTGCTGGCCGTGACGTATCGACCCTCTCAACTCCCTAAACAAGTCAGCGTTACTCTATACCCGAAACCGTCTCGGTATTTCAACTTAAAAAGAGCCCACTAACATAAAGTCGGTGCATGTTTGTTTAAACATGCAAATTTGGCCATTAATTTGCGAGGTTTCCAGGGAAATTCCGTAAGCCATCCCACCAAAATACATATTTAGCTAAGCTAGCTCATCGGTTAAAGACTTCGTAATGTTACCTAGTAATACTGGGCTGGTGTCCATTGCGTTGTTGTAGATTGCAGACTTTACTGTATAATAGTGCTTGGACAGTAGATTCCCCCGGTATCCAACATTCAAAGGTATGGCATTCTTCTTTTTGCTTTTCCTTGGCTATAACTTTTTGGAGCATGACTGCCCCCAATTGTGCGGGAGTTGCTTAGCTGGAGAAGTACTATTAATAGAAAACGTACTTAACGAACGTTTTAGTCCTGATTTCATTTTTAGTCTTTGAAGTTCAGCCGAACTCATAGCAGTTACTCACGATGTCTTATTTTGTTTTTACTTTAAACTACTCCCAGATATTTTCCAGACTTTCAGGAATTTTCAGATAATACTGGAGACATTAGTGTGTATGTTTTTTGTTGTTGTTGTTTTTTTGTATTACTCTCCATTTCTTGAATGAAAAATTAGAAGATAGCTTAAATGTTCCCAGTCATACATCCATTAATGTTGCAGCACACGTGACATTTCCCCAGTGAGTATACAATTTGATATGGGCATGATAAGGATGATTTTTTGTTTGTTTTGGTCACTTCTTCTTTTTTCCCCCCAGGCATCCAAATAGTTAAAAAAATTTCAGAAATTTACATTGTACATACAAATACTGTATATTTAAAGAATTCATTCAGAATGCACTAAATTATTTACAGTGTTACAGTTTATTGTGGAGAAACTGTGTTGTGTTGTTTTGTTTGGTAAAGGGATCAGCAACAGCATGCATATTGAGTTAAACATGTTTTTAGGTTTTTATAGCTCAGCAAATCATCAGACATTTGTAACAACAAAAAAAAGACAATGTTGAGCGATAACAGTTATGGTAACAAGTTCAGACAGCCTGCACAATAGTGACTTAGCATTCATCATCTATTTATCATATATGATTCATTCCTCAATGGGACAATCTGCAGTTTTCACCTACAACAGCAAACTTTCAGACAAATTAAAGGACTGTTTGGCTCAACTTATAAACTTATCAAATAAACATTTGATGTTTCATCTCCCCATAACAAATAAAGCTTGTCGCTTTACAACCAAATACAGAGCATGTTAAGATCAGGACCTCATTTTGTTTGTACGCTTTTAACTGTCCACACTGGGAGATTCAAATTCATCAGTGTAATAGTTAATTGTAAGCTCAACTATTGTGTGTGCATGCTATGGTGTATGCATGCAGTTATTCTTGCGTGTGAGTATGTGCACAGTGATCAGTATGAATATGCTTTCACAGCTCATCGGTCTCTCCATCGAAGGGCACAGCATCCGTCTCCATGTGAATGCTGCTGGGCTCACTGCTGCCCACCCAGCCAATAGGAGTGCGATTGAATGAAGGCCGGCAGCTAATGTCATGATGGTACACCACTGCAGGTTCGGGCTCTTCTTTGGTTGCCTCAGCTTCTGGCAGCTGAAATTTCAGAAACTGATTGGCCTTTTCAAAGCCGCCGTAGGGCATGGCACTCCTGTCAAAGCAAGGTGAGAGGTTAATTAAAGCTCCTTTTTTTTCACAAATCTTCTACATATCAGACCTCAAGGGAACTACCTGTTGA
This sequence comes from Etia nguti, assembly GCA_015106755.1. NCBI lineage: Eukaryota > Metazoa > Chordata > Actinopteri > Cichliformes > Cichlidae > Etia > Etia nguti. Next base: position 5,863 of record VUQG01045810.1, read on the forward strand.
AACTCTTGTACTCGGGCAATTCCTTTTTGGTATTGGGATGTGGCATATTGGTTTTTAGAGTGGCTAACAGATTCTCATCACCCTTCATGGCCTTCTCCCATGGGGACACGTAGGTTTTCACATGAATCTGCTTCTTAGTACCGTCATGTTTTCCACCTCCTGTAAAGAAAGTCATCCGCACGAGTTGCATGTGATGTTTGTGGATCATTTAAATTTATCATTTATTTTCTATAATTATATATCAGGAAAATAACCGGTAACTAAAACTTAAAAATAAAGGTATTGGCATAATTGTAATGCCCCTCTTATGCATGTATTGTTGCTATAAATGGAAAGATTGTGGCAAAATAAACCACCAATTTATCTACAGACAGACAACTTTTATTTTAGCTTTTTCTAAATTTAGTTGTGCTGTTGTTTTATGCAATGATGTGAGGGGTGGGAGCAGCTAAAAAGATCTAATTTTTTCACATTTAAAACTACCTGAACTGGTGGTTCAATGAAGGATATTTATTTGTATTTTAATGTCAAAATACTGACTGTATTGAGGGTACATTTTGGCTAGTTTGCTTCAAAGGTGAATCCATTGATCCACCATTACTAGCCCAAAAAGACCAGCAGCTGGCCATTCAACTTGTCCAACATATTTTTTTAACTGCCCCTATGCCATTGTTGAGCTACAATGTGCCAGAAACAGTGACTTCCTGCGGTGCTTTCTTGGTAACCTCATACTGGAACCTGTTCTGGGTTTTTTTGCACTTTGGCTTGTGTAAAAAAAAATACAAATAAAAATTGTGTATCCTGTTATTTTGTTATTAAATTATAAAGTTGTCTTTCTAGATGTATTTCTCAAGATGTAAACACACTTTGTTAATGCATTTTAAATTCGTTTGGGAGAAATCCCATTGGTTCATAAAACAGAATTGTACTACAAATGGCCAAAAGAAAAAGAAATTATACCAACCTTTTAGTGGAGACCACTCACTACTACCTTCTCCTTTTCCACCTTTCTCGCCCACACCAACACCTCCTGCACTTCCTGCTCCACCTGCACCTCCCGTTCCTCCTGCTCCTTTGCTTCCAGGCTTTGGGGGAGGCACAGGGGCCCCTCCTCCTGTTTGTAGCCCTACAAAATTCAGACGTCCAGACTCCTTGCTAACAAAATGCCCACCAAGGTTTATTATTTGACCTCCCACTTGACCTCCCAGGGAGGGAACAAACTTCTGAAGGTTGTCCTGAAAGAAAGGGTAAATGGACTGGTTGTTATAATAGCGCTTTTCTACTCTACCTGAGCACTCAAAGACATTTATACAACTTGCCTCATTCACCCATTCATACAAGCACTTTTTTCTATGTGTAAGTGCTTTCTATCTAACATTCACACACATTCATGCAGCTTGGGGTTAGTGTTCTGCTCAGGATATTTTGCATGCAGAGTGGGAGCAGGGAGGGATCAAACCACCAACCTTCGGATTAGTAGATGACCTGCTCTACCTCCAGAGCTACAGCCACCCCATATATAGCTAAATATCGCTATTATAATCAATCATACACCACACAACGCTTTGATTTGTATTTACTGAGTAATTGTGATCAGCACGTGAGCATTAGAGTAGTTAGAATTATGATTGTGTGATCTTTATCTGCTTCAAGACAATAAAAAAAAGACTCTTATGTCACTGTTAAAATTGATCAGTAATGATTATAATTAAAGCCCAGGTGACTTTACATTGATATAATCACCATCTGCATGCTAGTACTAGGTTTCTTTCAAATAGTTATATCAACAAAAGCAAAATTGTAAAGGTATAGATACAGTTCTTCAGTTGTTACCTTTCTGCATGAAATTCAGAGCCATTTCAAGATTTATTTGTCTTAAATTTGCTTGGATTATCAACCTAGTGTCAATAAATTTCCACTGCAGTGACAAACTAGACTTTGTTTTCTTTATGAAATAGGCTCTCACCATGGACTCACTACTGAAGACGTCGGGGTTGTTCTCATAGATGAATTTCTCCACTCTCTGCTGTCTCATCTTGAACATCTTGGATCCTCGGTTCTTTAGCAGGGAAAGTTCCTCCAGCATGATGTCTTTGGGAGTCCTGATCTTTGTTCCCAGGTCAAACTCCGATGCCTCTGGCTCTGACTCATATTCTACGTAAGTGAGAGCCAAACAATGGCCCTAACATTGGTAAATGAGATCAAAAGTAGTACTAACTCATATTTTGTTTCAATAAAGAATGGTATCCTTTATTAGTAAAGTAGATTGACTTAATTGTACTGCAAATAAGCTGCTTGTTCTCTAATATTTGTACCCTGTACTTGTTTTACCACCGTGTATTTCTGTGTACTGTGTTTATATGAAAGAGCTCTACTGAGCAGTGGTAATTTGGTTTCATAGTCACGTCATTTTATGTAAGCCTTACCATCCTGAGGGATATGTGATAGGTCAGTTATGATCTTGGAGGGCTTTTTCCGCTTGGTTAGGGGAGCAGGTGTTCCCAGAGGCATGACTTGAGGGCCAGGGGAGAAGATAGAACATTACTTTTGGTTAGAAAAATATAGAACAAGTCATGATATTAACCTGAACACATACTTAACCAATGAAGGCAAAACCCTTATGTTCAAGAGTCAAATGTTAAGTAATATCAAAACTTCTCCAGAAAAAAAAAAAAAAAAAAAAAAAGAAATTAAAAAAAAAAAAAAAAAAAAAAAAAGAACAGCAACTGTCTTGTTCTAGTTTTCTACCTTTGGATTCCTTTTTTTCTCTTCTTATATGAGGTGATTCAAGCAGATCAAGCCTCTTAAAGTATCCATGCTTCTACACATCCTCCCTGACTGAAGGTGCACTCCAGGCCTCTGCCCTTCCTTTGTTCAGAATCCTGATGAAGATGGGAGCAACAGGATGGGCAGAAATACATGGGCCTCATGTATCACTTATCCGTGAATCAGCGTGAGTGCTCCTGGGGAGATGCACTCAGGTTTCTGCCCTTCGGCAGGGAGAGAATGGAGGTCACTGCTCTGAAGTACAGCAGCCTGAGAGCTAAAAACAGCTCATGGGGTGACACATGTTCTTCCTACGAGTTATCTGTGGAGTTCTCATTGCTGGTTGAACTTGAGGACTGGGGTGTTGAGGAGGATGATGAGGAGGAGGAGGAGGAAGAGGAGGAGGTAAAATTCATCCCTGATAGTTCTGGAGGGTTTGTTGCTGTGTTCTGTCCACTCAAGCTTTTCCTGCACACTGGACAAGTGTCGTGCTGGAGAAAAATATAAAACCTTTTTAGACTCCCGTTTAGCCCACAGTTTCAGTCAGCAACTACTGAATATTTACTGTAAGTATAAAGAATACTGAATAGGTGATGTCTAGTACCTGTTCCAACCAAGGGACTATGCAGTCATTGTGAAACATGTGATTGCATGGGAGCTGCCTCACATTTTCACCAACACTGTAATCTTCTTTACACACTGGACATTCCAGTCCTGAAGCTGAAAGACAGCAAATGTTCAGAAAATATAGTTCAATATGGTGCAAATAGGTCAATAGTTAGTTTTGGATGAAAATTTTACTGACAGGCAAATAGCATTAGGACTTATTGTATTTTTAGGAAAAGCTCCATATTCCTTAATACCCAGTGGAAACATTTGTTAAGTTAGGAGCAAGTATATTCCCATTATTAGTATTTTTAAAGTAAAATAGTGACTTAGAATACCCTGAAGTTATTTACTCAAATCTACGAATAAATATTCATACTTGATTAAAAAGAATAAGTCAAACAACTGAAATCTGATGAAATACTTGCAATAGCCTGCAAAGTTTTTTTTAAAAACTTTTTTAACTTACCAACATGCTCATCTGTAATTTGTACTGTAGGAAGACTTTTTATTTTATCTCTATCAGCAGGTGGTGGTCCTGTATTCTCAAACTGATTTAATAACTGAACATTAAAGAAAGGAAAATATTAGAAAGGAGGATAAATTGAAACACACATTTCATCCGCATCAGTATCTACAATATTAATACAGTCACTTAAAAAAAAACTAAACAAAGTTTCTGAAAGAATACCTGTGTTATAATAGCATCTAATCCATTAGCACCCCAGGCATAATCCATGGGATTTGAGTGAAGAACACCCCTTTAAAAAGAATGAGACATTAGAACAAAGTAAGCACATCTTGGTGTGAACTTGCGCTCTATTTTATCACATCTATTTCACAAACTCACCAGGGTCCAACACCAATATTTGGCATTGCCGTAGGTGCAATTATTCCATTTACTAGCTGCTGAATGATTCTATGAAAAAGAACATAAACAGATATGACAAAGTAGAAGGCAGGAATATTAATAAATGGCCCAGCAAGCACAAACAAAACAAAACAAAACACCGCTTCACTTCACAATCTGCAGTCTTTACCCCTCTAAAGTGGGAACTCCCTCGTGTCTCCCTGCTTGTCGTCTTGAACCATGGCGACTTCTTGGTTGCCTGGCACCATATCGTTGCCGAGATGCAGCTTCCCTTTCCCGACGGTTTTCAGCATCCCGGTTATCCTCTGTTGCGAGTCCAGCCCCAAAGTCAAAGCTATCATCAAAGACACCCAGGGCAAACTGGCCATAGCTCGAGGGGAATGTAAACAAGTGCTGGTCCGCATTCTGGGACGCAAATAAATGAAAGCAAACACACTGACTTGGTACAAACCAGTAAAGCTTTGGGAGTACAAACACCAAACATTTAGAATCAATACAAAACACTTTGAAAGTTAATAGTTTGGTTGCTAATAGGTCAAGCTTCACCAATGGTACAGTCACAGACTGCTGACTTGCAGCATTTCCCTGTTTTCCCTGGGGGCAGGGATAGCTAAGTAGGTAAAGTGTTGGCCCCGTGATCGCAAGGTCAGGGGTTCGATTCCCCTGAACAGCTACCCTGAGGCACCCCTGAGCAAGGTACCGTCCCTACACGCTGCTCCCCGGGCGCCCAATGGCAGCCCACTGCTTCACTGAGTGAATGGGTTAAATGCAGAGAGGAATTTCCCCACGGGGATCAATAAAGTATACATTATTATTATTATTATTACTCATCATTAAAGCCTGAGTAACTATCACTTTTAAAAAAATCTTTAGATTACTGATGCCTATTTTTAACAGGGAAAAGTAAAGCTAGACAAATTATTCATTAAAATACACTGTAAAGCTCAAAACTACAGCTTCAAAAGCAAAAGTGCAAACTCCAAGACAAAGTTCATCATGCATGATAACATATTAGCACAAACGTCACTGGAAGCAGTTTTAAGAAATGCTGACTCTGTTACACAATAGTGTGCCTAACAGAGTCAGAGTGGTAAAAAACAGGGGGAGGTTATGTGATAAAGACAGAGTCTGAATAAAGAATGGGTTAGAAACCTCAAATGGTTGTTGGTTCTGGGGCCCGCTGGAGATGGTAGACATGGAGCCATTGTCAGCACTAAACAGGGGTACATAATTAAAAGTGTTATGTGTAGATCCAGTAACGTCAAAGGAAATGTGTCAAAGTTTTTATCCTTTTATATATTTGTAATGTTTTGCTGCCATTTCAATTTGTTTTCTAGATTATTTACTTTTTGTACATTGTTACCATGTAACACTTAATTAAAGGATAACATCATTAAAGACACCTAAAAAGGATAAAAACTCATGGCCATATGTTGATTAAAGCTGAATAGTAATTAGATTTTTTTAGGCCACCCTTTAATGGAAGAAAATAACACAATCTTCCATTTCACAGTATATGCAAAACATATACGGAAAAATCTATAATTAAAAAAGTGAATTAGTTTGCTTTCTCTTTCTGCTATTGGAGAAGGTTTCCTAAATTTCCTCATCTACAACTAATTCTGGAATGCTCATCCTACTGATTTTCTAATAAATATATATATAAAATCAGAATCCTTTAAAAATCCCTTTAGGAAATTTATGCGATTTATTTTTTTGTTCCTTTCGAGAAACAGGAAATATACAGACCTATATTGACAAAAACTACTACATTTGTTTTTTACACAGGGTTAAACCGTGTTCAGTATACACTTTTTACACACCTTCTTTCTTCCAGCAGTTCTTCAATAAACCCTGACTCACATCTTGGACATGTATACTCCTGTAAAACAAGACAGTAGTAACAAAATTATTTTCTTTGCTTCCTCACTCACAATTTATAAAAAGAGGTAAAGGGATTTATCTGTAAATTATACCTAGTATTCTAACTATGAAAGTTAATACATCTGCAACCAGCATTGATTAATACAATTTTTTTTCACTCAAGCTATCCAGAAAAAAAAAGACTGAAAACAGACAAAAGGCGACCTTATCAATATATACACACACACACACACACACACACACACACACACACACACACACACACACGTATACACACACACATACACGTATACACACATACACACACAGATAGATAGATAGATAGATAGATAGTTTTAGGGGGGGGTTCACTTTCTGGAGTAGGGTTGCTAATTTCAGTTTAGTTCCATGGTTTAAAAAGAGTTGGGAGGGGGGGTTATTTTTTAAGCTTTTGTCAGGCATTTGTCAGGGTTTACAAAAAAGATAACAGAAGTTAATCACATCTGTTTTTTTAAATCGGATTTACAATCATGTACAAATCTATTTCTAATAGGAAAAATTATGAATAAAATCATTACCCCCTGCACATTTTCAGTATAGTTTAATTTGCTCTACCCAATACTGTTCAAGACATTTTCTGTTTTTTGTGAGGGCCCCATTTTTATTTCAGTTAACTGAGAAGACATCACAAACAGAAGTCTGACTGGTCAAAATGAAATTTTATCACATACGTCTATATAGCTTACATATAATACATCGTAATATATGTATATATTGTAATGAAATATACATTTATGTAATGTCAGAAATACCAATACAAGTAAGAACAATTTTCGATATAATCAGCTAACACTAGTGAGAATGAATAACAACTGCAACCAGTTACACTTGCATTATGTAATTCAAAAAAAGCTACGAATAAAAAGTCACTTGCTGTTCACATGTTACAGACATACACAACGGCACATTTCAAGTCATTTTCACCACCCTACACAAACCGTTAGCTGATATTTGACACTGTAAACGGCACGTTTAGGGTCCTGTGACAGATCCTTTCAGCCGGACTGACAGAAACATGCACACAAGCGAGTCAAAAAAAAATGTGCAGTTTGAACAGAATTTTCCGATATAAGAAATTCCCGAAGTCTATAATAATACAAGATTCCAATTGTAGCGTTAGTTACTGCTAGTCAGTGTAGCTAGCGGTCAAGCTAATACCCATCGAAATGAAATCAAATAAGGACCAAAATATTTCAAAATAGCTATTACAAATTAGAAAATCCCTCTGTCTGTGAAGACTACGCAGTTTGTGATTGTATAACAGCAGATCCTCTATTTAGAGGAGTAGCTAACTAACTGGGGAGGGTTGACGAGATAAACGCTACTTCGTAAGAATCTGCTAATACTGTTAGCATGCTAACTGTTGTCCTCTTACTAAAATAATACCTACGAAAGGACCGCCGACGCAATCGCGTTTTCCGTTTGTCCAACTTTTATTTTCTACCATTTCTATCCACTACACTTACGGGAAGCCGAGGACTGATCTCTGCTGAGCATCTATGACAGAAAAACCGGCTGGGCCATGGAGGAGCTTCAGCCATCTTTAGCTACTAAACAGGTAAAAGAGGAAAAACTACGGAGCACCGAAAAGGACAATCAGGACACCACGCGAACTTGCTAGAAATGACGCCGACCTTGTGAGTGAAAATAAACACTTAATATTACAGTGTGAGGTTTTTAAAAAAGCTATTGTCAACATAGAATGCAATGAAATGTTATAGTCAGTTTAATATTTTGTAAAAGATTACATGAATTTGTTAAGTTTTTTTCAGTTTCCCTTACTGACAGCACAGATAGATAGATAGATAGATTCCACAACCACAAGGCAAATTATTGCATTACAGCAACAGGAGTATAAATGTATAAAGTATAGGAACATTTTGTATATACAAAAATGATTGAAAAAAATAAACAAAAACACAAGAAATAAAAATGACGTTAAGTTAGAGTAATGCAAATTGCATTAATAAATAATATGTACACGATAAATATGACAAACAGCTGCAAGAAGGTATGATACAGCAATATGTGTGTGAAATCTTATGCCTGTCACACAAAAAAAGAGTTATTGTATAGTTTTATGGAGAACAGTAAGCATGATCTCCTGAAATTTCATCATGGCAGCTGGTTGAATAAATCTGGCAATTAATTGTATATATATATATATATATATATATATATATATATATATATATATATATATATATATATATATACACACTTTTA
>VUQG01045810.1:23227-47548 GCA_015106755.1 Etia nguti
ATAGAGTTTTAATACCTTCTCCAATAAATAGTACTGGTATTCTATTTACAATATGCACACATCTCCCAAAGAGCTCATGAGATATATCTGTCTCATGACAAATTCATTCATCTGCCTCCACTTTCCAAACTGAAACATAGTTAACACAAATAGCTTTTCAGAGGCATGTGTGTGATATGAAACACCTCCCTTCCAACAGAGGTGTTTCATATCACATCTATCATTAATACGTAGAAAGGGGGGAGGGGGTAGTGATTGTCAAAAAAAAAGTTCCTCATGGGAAGCTAGTGGAGCAAAAATGTTTTTTGATCAGGTCATATCCTACAAAAAGGGGCTGCGTCAGGAATCGTCCATCTAGACTGCATTTTCCTCACTGCCATCCAAGATGTGAAATTTCCGAGGTGGACCTGCAACAAACAAAAAAAGAGCCATAAATGACTTTATTGTAGCAAAAAATGTCACAGCAATGTAAAGACAGGTAAAAAGTAGAAGCTGGCAGATGTTTATGCAATCTTACTGTTGCAGTGGCCATAGTGGCGGACTCCTATGGAGCGGCCGAGGAAGCAGGTAGCCCGGCGGAGGTGGCAAGCGCTTGGGTAAGTGACATTGTCATTACCACAGATACACTGCTCAGACGGCATGGGTATTGGGCAAGGTGCAGTGCGGCACATGACGCAGTGAGCGCTGTTGGTCTGGTCGGTCACACAGGTGTGAGTTCCTGGACACACGACATTGGAGCACGACTCTGGAAAAAGCAAAAAAAAAAAAAAAAAGGCATTAGCTCAACAGAATTGGAATGCTTAAGGGCAGAAGAGCTTAGCTTGCAGGGAAGGATGAACTTACTTCTGCACTCTCCATGGTACATGACCTCAAGGTCCGGGTGTCCCATACAGCGCGCCATAAGCAGAGAACACTCATCCTTATATGTCTTCCCATCACTGCCGCACACAGGATGCTTCCGGGTAATGTGAGAGCAGTCTGGAGAGCAAACACACTGAGGCCTTCCTGTCTTCATCTTGCAGACCTTCCCGGGACCACATTTGACTCCCTCACATGTCTCTACAAAAACACAGTGTAATGTTACCGTGTTAACAAGTCTGCAGACATCAGGTGATTCACCAGCGTTTTCATACAAAACAAGCTGGAAACCTGGGTTTTTTCCCAGATCACAACACAATTCCCACCTTGCACAATATTTATAATAATCACATCTCTTTATTGACCGTTACACACAGAGGTGTCTCGCCCGATGGAATGTGAGGCTGGCGTGTTTTCACAACAGATCTGTGTATGGCTGCACACAGACTGCGCGGAGGCTGTGAGGAAGAAGGAGTTCAAAAAGCTGTCAGGAAAGTTTACGGGCTGAAAAACGAGGAAGCTACAGGCTATTCTGACACCTCATAATGTCAAAGCACAGGAGGATCTGTAATCCTAGTGCAAAATCAACATTAGACAGTGCATACAGGTCTCTTCCCGGGACGTTTCTGAGTCTGTGGAGATGATTCCTGATGAGCTCTGAGCCCCGAGGATTCTGTAAACAATCGGGAACTTATTTCCTGTCTCCAACAGTACTTTAATATCCTGTTTTATTTCAAAGCTGTGTTTTCATTTCTTGACTCCCCTGGTCTGTTTCTATGGTTGATTTCAATCTCTCCCTTTCTCTCTTGCTGTCTGTACACCTTCCCTTCATGTCCTCTGCATATCCCACTAAAGTGATGTCCAGAATTGCTGCTACTGGTTGTCATTTATTTGGCATGACACAACATGGTTGAAAATATTGATGTTTTCCTCCTATAGAATTCCAAACTATCAAAATAGCACTGGACATTATGACTCCCAGGTGTCTGGGCAAATTTCAGAATGCAGGAAAACATTTTCCTGTTTGTGAAAGAAAACAGGACTCCTTTTTTACTAGCTTTGGTTTCCACCAGCCTCATTAATTTCCCATGAGTTATAGCAGTTTATTTTTATGCAAGAGGCATTTTAACAAAGCTTTAAATGTGTTCTCTCTGCTTATTTAAAATTTATCTAAACAGAATTCACATCTCAATTTCTCCATGATGAGCCATGTGACACACCAAGACAAACACGGGTCTGGGGGTATCCAAAAATGCCAGTAGCTAGTCTTTTTAGTGGAACTTATTAAACATGGAAAGAAAGAAAAATCACATTATTCACACGCAAGTTCTGCTTATGAAAACAGAATTTATCTGCGAGTGAACCTGAATGAACCTTGCAGAAATTCCATGGCAGGAAGCTTCTCAGGACAGCTGGAGTTTTGTATAATGCCGCTCCTTGATCCGCGTCTGCAATTTGTTAGAAAGCTGCATTGGGAACTCTTTGTGTAAATATCTCACAAATGACTCAAATGGACCTTTACAAACTCTCTCCAAGAGACACAATGGTTATATTATGCAATGGAATACCCAGTGTATTAATCAAAACCCAATGATATTTAAGCTGTGTTTTTAAGTGCGCAAATTATATCTATGCTATCAGCTGTTATTCCATGTACTCACCTTAAACTAACTACAGTAGCAGACCAAGTGCAGTAAATATTCTAAAGAGTATGACTGTTAAGAATTAGGCAGCATCTTTTTACAGTTAATGGCAGTGACTAATCAGAGCAGTACATGTAACTAGCTTCATATACTTGGCAGATGCAACTCATTACATTCTTAATGGTTTGTTTACCTTTGCATGGTTTACAGGAGACAATACCCAGGAAGCCCAGCAGGCTGACTTCATTCATGGGCAGGCTGGTGTTGGACCACGCTGTGTCCAGGCGTCCCCCGGCACAGCACTCCTCCCTGGTCACCCCTCTCATCAGCACCATGTCGCACCTTTGATCTTGACTCTGCTGCAGCCAGCACATCCCAGCTGGAGATGGTGCCATAACAGATGTTAATTATTATAGGAATATTTATCTTTGTTACAGAAACACCTAGGAAGTGTATCATGTTATTGTGAACGATTGTCAATCACACTTCATAGGTGTGATTGACAATATACCATCTAGAATACTTTATATTACATATGTCAGGAGTTTTTTTAAACACATATCAGTAGTAAATAGCTTCTTTCTGATTTACAAAAGATTAGATGCAAAACAGGAGAAAAATGGATTGGAGTTTTGTCAAAATCCTTCCTTCACAGTGATCATTTTACCAAGATTTCTGACATGATTTTGAAAGCATAGCACATTTTGATCAAGCTTTTTCAAAATATGGAAAAAATGGAAAACATCTACTCACCACTAACAGGATTCCTCCCAGTCTGACAGAAAGTGAGAATCACCCCCAAAACAGAAATCAAAACGCTCATTGTGTACTCTGAGTTAGTTTAAAAACTTCTTCCCAAAAAGTTGTCTCAGCAAACACCTAGAAGAAGAGGTGATGGTCCTCTGGCAAACAGAGCTGATCACTCTAAGTTAACGTTGCAAGTAGCCCTGCCTTATCTGAATGAATGTGTTGTGAATAAGTGATGTCGTTCCCCCTCTGTATAAATATTTATGCTGCTGGGATGGGCGATCCTCTCAGCCAGTAATAAGCCAGGGCAGGACACAGTTTGACTCTGACTCAATTTCCAGAGTCGGGAAATGATCCATGCCCTGCAGCACTAGACGCAGGGCACTTATATGACCTCACAAAACCTTTTCACACCACACAAAACAATAAAAGTCCTGAAACAGATTTTAGGGCTTGTTTTTTAATAGCCTTTTCATTATAAAAGATTACGTTTTTCTAAAGAGCGCAGTGTTTCCTTATGTACTTTAATTAAAAAGATGAACCTTTGAATGTGACCTTTTTGTTGCCTGTTGGGGTCCAGTATGTTTTACTCTGTATAATTTCATTTAGCCTTTAATGGGGCACAGCTTGGAGATACTTATTCTCTTTTTTCTTTCTATCGGCTGCTCTGTGTGGTTTTGGGACGGGGCCCATTAAAATGACACACTTATTTCTTATCTCATTATTCTTTTGACGTGACCCTAAATTGTTCTTTCTGTAGTGTAAATCCAGCAGAAGGCAAAAGTTCCTCACAACAAAGCTGCAAATTATTATCCAATGCCTATAATTATATGTATCTAGTGAATCCGAATACATGAAGCGATTTGGTTCACCAGTACTGTCATTCCTTATTTTGTTGACTGTCTGGGTTTATCAATGAATGCTTATGTTTTGCTCTACAGCTGCGGTTAGAATAATACTGAGAGACGAAGGAAAGAGTGGGAGTGAAGGTGGTCTGCCCTTGGGTAATATATCAAGTTCAATAAACAAAACTATGACATACATGTCTGTCCTTTCATTGCTAATCTACGATCAAACGCAGACAGCAACAAGCAGCGAGACTGAAAACATTCAATAAAAAAAAATTTAAAATGTGAACATATATACAATATCTGTCAAGCACAGGGACAACAATGCTCATTGGACACCACCCAGTCTTTAGAAATGGCACACTAGGAGCGAGTAGAGCCTAATCTATATTAATATTGTGTTAGATCGGGACATCTGCACTGCTTTTCCTCCTTTCCTGCACTCATTCACCCCCTGACACAGAGAGGTAATGACAAAGTTATGCGAGTCTGCCCATCTGTCTGTCACAGCTTTATTTTTAATGTTCCCTTTTGATGGTTGAGGGGGAAATGGAGGTAGCATATGCTGCAGTATCTGAGTCTTCGTGAATGATGTTGGCTTCTTCAACAGAGATCCCCAGGGCAACGAAGGAATGCTGCGTGACCTAGGAGGGGAGGAAAGACGAAAAGAGCGCAGCAAGTAATGGCTGTGGGTGGCCTGCCTCTTCACTGGGTTTCTGCAGATCCACTGAGCCCCTCATATGGTTTGGATCATCACTGCTGAGTGATACAATGAATACAGGATGGTGGGAACTTCGGAGCATCCGCTGTATGATTTTTATTAGAGCATTTAATGTGTCCCATTTTTGTGGGATGCTAGTCTTTTTCAAGTTGCAGGGCTCTGTGGAGTACCATGAAATTGAAAAAAATCCATTGTAGACTGTTTCCATTGTGGAACAGTCCACACCTGCCCTGTCAGCACATCCCCGACAAGGCAGGTGTGGGGTTCAGTGTCATTCTGTAGATCACCCAAAAAAATATTTGTTCAAAAACACACCACTGCCATCTAGTGGAGTAGTTTGGTGTATATAAAGTAGTAGAGTTTTATCTTTGCTCACATGCATTTAGCTTATAACTAGGGATATGCATTCATATGACACTACTGTCATAAGGATGCACATTGTCGCCAACAATACTCAGGCTGTGGCGTTTAAAGAATACTCAGTTGGTACAAAGGGGCTCAAGATGTGCCAATATCCCCCACGCCACCACACCGGGATGGATCACGTTTGTCTGAATGTCCACAGATATCCAAACTCAGATAAGGCAACATCCACCCCCCATCTTCTATTGTACTGTATCTAATTTGGTAAGGGTTAGCCTCAGTTTCCTTGTTCTTAATGGCACCCAGTGTAGTCTTCTGCTGCTGTAGCCCATCTGTTTCAAGTGCTTTGTGTACATAGATGCTCTTCTGCATATCTTGGTTGCAATGAGTGGTTCAGTTATTTTTGCAGTCACTTAAAAACAAAACAAACAAACAAACAAACAAACAAACAAACAAAAACCCCACACACACCTTTCTTCCCCATTGTGATGCCTGGTTTGAACTTCAGCAGGCTGTCTTTAACAAGTCTGCATTCATTACACTGAGTTGCTGCCTTGTTAGTCATTTGTATTGAAACGCAGCTGAACTGGTGTTCTTGAAGTGGACATTGAGCTATACCCTAAGAAATATCTTCAAACAGAAGTCTGCTAAATGTAGGACCACAGAGTGAACCTCCTGAGTCCCTGCATCCCCAGATGAGAAACATCCCATTTTGGCTTTTCTGATGCATATACTCAGTTCTGCTCAATATTGTTTTACACTTGATGTAACGCTGACATTGTGTTATGCTGTAAAACAAACACTATGCAACAACTATGCAACAAAGTAACAACTTCCTATTTAAAAAGGAGGAAGCCTAAGTATCCCCATGTCTAACTAATAACAAGGTAATTAAAAATGCATTCCACTGGTACCACTTTAGCTCACTGGGTTGCACGGACAACCCTTATTCCATAAGCCCAATATGGAAGCCTGCCTCCAAATCCACCCTGAGGGCATTTTTTACATGTCTTCTTTCTGTTTTTCCTCCCAGCATCCCTGTCTTAGCTGTTATTTGATAGGGCAGTGTGAGATAACATGCCCAAAAATATATATTAAAAATGTATTTGAAACATGAGCTAGAACCTGTAGCTGTAAAGACTTCAAACACAAATAAGAAAATAACTTCAGATGTTCTTTAGCTAACACTTAACATTTACTTCAGTTAACTTGTGCCAGTAAACTTATAGCTAACCAGTGATTGTGTCCCAGTCTCACTATATATTAATTTGTCTTTTTGACACATTTGACTAACTAGTAGTGTTAATTAGGAAGTTATTTCAAAGGTAAGGATTGTTATCAAAAGTCCCGGTCAGAATGCAAAGTTTATTCTACTTTAGACCAAAGCTAGCTTAACTTAAGAAAAAGTCACACGTGGACTGCTAGACTGAAAGAAAAAACAAAGTCAGACTTTAACCTGTTACTTCAAAAACAGGTTTAATGAACTAAAGAAACCAAGAATATAAACGCACCTTAGTTGCTGCCCCACATAGGAGTGAAAAAGAGCAGGTGGAAGGGAGTGCACCCCTTATATAATGCGTGCGGTGAATTCAATTAAGGAACAAAGAAACTCAGGAGCCAATCAGCAATGAGAAAATCAGGACAGGACTTCAGGTAAATGATGTGAGGTGTGGATAAGTGAGGAAAATTGTAGAGAAAGCAGACAGCTTTTCCTCTTATCTGCTGAAATGCAAGTTGTGATCAACTCTGGGACCATATTTATTATAATATATGTATTATTATATTATATGTATATGATTAAAATTAAGCTGTTGCTGTCTTTTCTATTTTTCTTCCTTTAGCCAGTAATTTACAGGGGTAATTGATAAAAATGACCACAAGATGGCGCTTCTCACATGTGTCTTAAATTTTCAGCCTCTGTCTCTGAAGCCTCTAACATTCACCATTCATCCTGGTATATTAAAATGGCCGTTAGGCAGCAGTTTTGGGAAATTAAAGCGGTATTACATTAAATTAGTTGGTTTTCTTGTCAAGTCCCACATGCAGACTTTCCCAACGATACAGTTTCAGCTCCTGTCCTGAAGGAATGACAGCTAACATTTATGTCAGTGATACCTGAAATGGTTGGGACATGTAAAATAACTCTCTACACGGGGACCATGGCTAAGATTCAAAAGCCTGTGTCTCTAAATATTTTTTCCCCCAGAAATTCCACAATTTGTTCTTCAGTGACATTATTACAGTCAGTGCGTGAGCTGCATCTCAACTTATCAACTGTACCATTTTACAGATGAAAGGGCATGCACTCCTGAGTCACTGAGAAGAAAACTTTCTTGTGTGGATAAATGAAAGCACTCATGTTATTTCTTACCATTACACATATCAAATCAAAGGAGTAGAAAGAAACGCACCCAATACTCTTCCTTCCACCCACTGCCCTGTCTTCAGTCATACAGTGTTGGTGTGGACGTCACACAGCTAAACAAAGCCCAGCAGTGGTAATTGCTCTGTTTGCCCCAGACTAGCTGAAAGCAGCTGCATCATCTATCCACTCAATTTACTCCTAATGCGTGTTACTGATTGAACCGGCAATGAGGCCAGGAACAGTGACAAGGCTGGATAGAATCAACCCTTGTGTCCCTCTGCATGCAACTTTCCTCCTCCTCCTCATCCACCCTGCTCTAGCCCTCTCCTTCTCTGCTTCCTTCCTGTGTTCAGTGTTGCCCATGAGAAGTCCCTCCAGCGTTTCATTAATGGGGCGAGTTAATGTTGGCGCACGCGCCGCTCATATAAACTGCACTCGCTCCCTCTTCACCTTTCTCCTTCCCTCCCCCCCTGGCCTCCCTCCTGCCCCCGTGTCACCTTTTCCACTCACTTGAGTCCTCTCTTTGCCCTCTCACTCTGCAAGAGCTGGAGACTGATGCAGTCGTGACTAAGGATCTCCCTCGGTGTCAGAGTAACTGTTGTTTAGCTCTAACTCTGTGCTGCTCCGGATGGCTCTGCTTCTCCCCTGAGGGCTGTAATAACCCGAAATCTTTATCCCCCTCATAGATGTCATATGCTTCTGTATTCACGAGGACCTATCCATCTATCTATCTATCTATCTATCTATCTCATAAAGTGTCAGAATCTTTGTTTTTCCAGCAGTGTATATTGCAAAGTCCATCTGGAATAACAAAGTGCAAAGAACAGCATATGTTTTTGGCACATATCTGACAACATATTCTGTAACAGCCAGCCATTATTCTTAACTCCACTGATCAGATATTGCTCTTTATTAAGACTGATTTGTTTTTTATTGTCTCCTTATTTAGATATCAGTCAAAGCAAGTGTCTGCAAACTATTTTAGTCCATGCAACAAAAAGATTCTAGTATGGGAAGAATATCCTTAACATAAATGTTTAAAGAATCAAACTGTTTAACTAGTCCTTTTTCTTTTGTTTGGCCTCTATTTGACCTAAATTTGATTTGTTATTGTGTAAACAGGGAGTGAAACAGAGTTTAAAGCATCCTTTTTTACACTATATCACTCAACCCCTGCTGTATCAAAAACCCTTGATACCCATAAATAAAATGTATGCTCGAATCAAATAATAAACCAAACAACAGCAATAATAATAATAAAACAGAGTTTAAGGTTTGTATTTGAAAAAAAAAATCTTTCAAAGTACATTTTTGCACTACACATGTCAAATTCCAGCCGGGTACTGATCACAGCCATAGCACAAATGTGCTGATCTACATACCCTGTTTGACTTGTGACTGCAACTGATGTGCTAGCAACCATCTGCCTTCTTTACACTTCAAGTTGCCTTATGTTGCACTGAGAGCTCACTTAAACAAACAGTGTTTGTCAGGCCTCATTTAAAGCTGCCAAATTCAGTCCAGCTAATTGCTATTCAACTCAATATGACTCAGTTACTGTAGGCAGCCAACCGCCACTTACTGTAGTCACTTCCTGCACTGTTGGTGAAGAATTATGTAATGTGAAGAGGGGTAAAGTCTCAAAACTCATTGCAATGTATACCAAACACAGGAAGTGAATTAGGAAAGAAAAACAGGGAGCACAAATAAAAAAAAGGGGGGAGTAACTGTTTTCTAGTACTGATAAAAAGATACTTCAGGTTCCTGATGAAAACAGCACATCAGCAGTCTTAATAATACTCTGAGCTTCACCAGATTTTAAAAGTACAGCACTGTTGAAATGATGTGCAATATGAGATTCTTCCATGGCACAGGATGCTTTTGAAAGAGTAACATTCCAGTTATCTGGAGGTGCTCAGACATATTATAGCATAAATAACTTTTGGAAATTTAGGTGGTATTTCAGTACTCATCAGTGTTTTTAATTTTGGCTGCAAAATTTTTTATTTCCATCAGTGTCATCAATAGGTGCAAGATATGAGTCAGAACTGTTGGCGGCCTTAGTGTGAAGGCTCCAATCTCACACATTGCATGATTTTCCTACATAAGTGAGCAATATACCTGTACATTATGAAAATACATTTTCTCCCAAAGTATGTAGCAGCTATAATAATATACCCAGAAAAAGTAGAAAAAAAATCTTTATGTGGAAAGTTCTTAAATAAGAACTCAAAGTGTGGCTTTGCACAGAAATAAAACAGTGCCCTCTTTCCTTTGCTCTAGGATGCTCCCGCATGACCCTGCAGAGAGGTTCCTGATACAAGGAAACACAAAGCATAAGTAAGTAATCATTCTCCTGTTTGCCTCTGAAGCAGCAATTTCACTCAGCCTCATCCAGGCCTGAGTCTAAAGGTCCAAAAATGACACTTTAGATGAAAAGTGACAATGACTTCAGTACATTTCTCTCTCTCTCTCTCTCTCTCTCTCTCTCTCTCTCTCTCTCTCTCTCTCTCTCTCTGTGTGTGTGTGTGTGCTTTTGTAAACAGGGGCTTATTGGAGTTTTTAGTGTCTTTTTTGTGTTGCTTGTTTTGTGCTGAAATGGAGTGTATTGGCATCACAGCAGGAACCACTTTTCAGATCACATGCTGCAAATTATGCCAGACTCTGCAAGATCCCATGGCTCAAACATGAAAGCATGACGCTAGCCTGTGTTATTGGCTTCCCCAAAAAATACATAATTTTTCAGCCTGAACTCACCAGAGAAAAAAAATAGTGGCTGATTTTTGAAGGCAATTGTCATGTAATTCCATGTAATTACATATAATATGCATGACCTTTTCATGGAAGGATTGGTTGCACTGTGATAATAATAATTTTTTTAAAAATGGAGGTCTATTTTAACTCATTTTCCTAAAGCTTTCCAATTTGCTCAGGTGCCTAAATTAACCAAACAGTAAACTTTGGCCTCGTGGCTTTGTCTTGTTTTTGATTTGTGCTAATCTTGAACCTCTGCCTCTGAATGCATCTTTGCCAGTTTTCACACTGCCTCAAAGGTGCTAGCAGTGCAAATGTGAAAACACTCATAAGTTGCATCTGTAGTCTGCATACACTCATAAACCCGATCAGGGATCTCATTAAAACCACATGCCTAATATTGGGAAGGTCCCCCATGACTAAAACAATGTCTGGCAGTGGGATGTTGGAAGTGGATCCTTGTTGTTTTGAGGGTGAGTCCTGATACACAGAGGCCTCACTTTTCCCTCAAACCTACCACCTCCCAGTCCAATTGCGCATCCTGTGGAAGCCAGGTTAAAACTTTAAGCCTTTATTAAGTTCTTTGAGCCACCCTTGGGTATTCTGCAGTGCACTGTCCTGTTGGAGCAGTTCACTATTGTTGGAGGTGTGCTTGCTCTGCAACATCTCCATAAAAGGCAGGACTTAAGGTTTCCCAGCAGATTATTGCATTGTAATGAGATAATCAATGCTATTCACCTCACCCATTAGTGATTTTAACGTTGTAGTTGTTGGTCAATGCTAATCAGTGTTGGAGATGTTGGAGATATGAAATATCGGCCTATTATGTTAATTAAGTACGTGTTGAAATCTTTCCCAGAAGCTTTGCGTGATTATAAACTGCTAACTAAGCTGTAGTAAGGAATATTATACATTATAGTTTAGCTCTTTTTTTTTTAATACAAATGCTTTCGTAAGACTATTTCAGGTGCTGTAGGGACTCATCAGTTGTCCAAACAAACAAACACTGGCATGAAGGATGATGTTATTTTGTCCGACTACATCTAAACATTCATTTCCACACTGTCATTTTCCAACTTCCAACCCAGTGTCTGTGAGCTATCCCTTTAAAGACTTTTGACTGCACAAGAGCTGATGCTCATGCTGGCAGCAGTTACCATGGCAACAAATGACTGAAGTGTATCTATTGCTGCTCTTATGCTGAGAGCTGTCAGAAACAGATAAATAAAATGAAACAGAGGAGGGAAGATTTTGATTCTTACTTTCAGAACTGAGAGCCATGTGACAGCTCGGAAACTTTGATTCACTGCACTCAGGCTGAACATGAATAAGTCACGAAAACAAACACATCCATTAGTCAAGTATGCGTACAATGATATTACCAGTGGTTACCGTCACTGCCAGCATGATTTAATTTTACAGCTCTTGATATTTGCAGCTTGTTTTTGGTTACAGAATAATGTTTGACAAGCTGATCGATGAACTTCCTTTGGCTACTTCTCTGGTCATTAACAACAATGAATTATTCCGGAGAATTAAATCAATTTGTCTGCCATATATGGAAGCTGTTTCTTTGCAGACGTAGGCAGAGCAAGCGACAGTGGACGGGAATAAATTGTAGGTGAAAAAAAACTACTGACTGCTGTATAAATATTTAAACAAGCAAAAGGGCAGATGGGTCTTTAGAATTAATTACCCCATTCAGTGTAAATATGAATGTTAGGGGTGACTTCATCAGTAGAGGCTCCATGCCGGAGTCTATGCAGTATTAATGACTGGCAGCAAAAGCCCTTCACCTCTTAAAGTGGAAAATGTTCGCTGGCTACAGATGGAAGCCTTCAGTGTTACACTGCTATCAGAGGGAATGCCATTTTAATTGATATTTTCTAGCAAAGGAAGATGCAGCAGGAAATAACAACCCTTCTACTGATCACAAGCCATTGTAGAGTCACTTCATGTATAGACAGAGTAACACAAAGCCTCTAAAACTGATAATAGCGTACTGCATGCACCTAATGTGTGGATCATCCACTACATAGCAAGATAGTGCAGTACTGAAACTCTGAAGATGTTGTTCTGGTTGCAAAACAGGGATCTAGTAACATATTTTGTTAACCACGGAGGATTGGTATTTTTAGTCATGGTGGAGGTGTGGCTCAAGACAGCAGTGGCTGCTTACAGTCAGTTTGTTCACCATCTATCTCAACAACTTATTAACCAGAAGCTATAAGAAGACTTGCTTTATCTAAAGAATAAAGAAAGAAATTTAAAGAATTGCTTCATTTATTCCCTTTAAATTTCTAGGATAAAGGATTATGTTTTTGCTAGTGAAAAGCATTTTAATTTCTTTAAGACTGAACCCCACCCCAAACCCCCAAATGTCTGTGAAATCGTGGCAGGATTGTGACATGTAAGCTTTACCTGGCAAAGCTCTGATTTTGCATGTTTTGCTCATCCCCACCCCCGAATGCTTCCATAACTGCTGATGACTGTAGCAATCTTTTTCTTTGTGTGTTTCTTTTCATTGTACAGTATGACTAAATCTCATTTTCCTCCAAAAACATAATCTAAAAATAGTGTACTAGGACTCACATGGCTATTTGAAAGCTCTTAATTGGTGCCATCACAGAATCTAGATCCTGAAATGGACCAGGAAAGGGTAAAAATTTGCCTTTGTCTCTCGAATCCTTTTTTAACAAGAGAGAAAGAGAAAAAAAGCCAACTAAACCTTGAAGTGCCAAGTACAGTATGACATAAGCCCAACGATCGTTTTGCTGAAAACATTTTCAATTCATTGTTGAACTTGCTGAAAGTCACACATAATTGCCCCTTTAAATGTTTTTATATAACTGCAGTGGTGGAGGTGGTGGAGTAAGTTGTTTAACTCTGGAAATGGGAGTGGGTAGAAGAGCTCTTAGTCTCAGGAAAAAGGAAGAAAAAGTAATTTCTGGAAATAATAGGTATTGACAATTGAGGGAAGAAATAAAGCGGCGACTCTAACAAAGCAAGGAGACATGGACTGTACATGTGACAGCAGCACAAAGAAACCAACGTTGCTTGGTGTGTACATCACTATCTACATTACATGAAAGCATAGACACGCTCCTCCCACGCATCAAACACTCTTCACTACACTTACACCTTCCACGCTTTTGCCCACGCATACACAAATACTACTTTACACAGTTATAAAAAAGCTCCCTCTACACACACACACACACAGTCACTCACAGCTACCTACCTTATGCCCCTGTGGCTCAGCTGGCATCACTCATGCTCTCTGAGCTGTTACAAAACTAAAGGTCTACATCCCTCCATCGCCAAACATTACTCACTGCTCGCACCGAGAGGATGCTGTTTGTTACATGTTGTAGTCTTCCTTATTCAATATTTCTGGTAAGAGGAAGGACAGGCGGGCCATTTTTTTGACTGAATGATACATAAGAGGAGAAAGCCACCTACAGAGCACACGTGTCGTATAGTGACAGCGTATATAACTATTGTGAAACCATCTGTCATTCACACTCCTTATTCCTTGCCTTTTTACGTTCGAAGGTCGTCCGCTTTTCTTTTACAAAGTGGGGAATCTATTGGTACACTTCCAGCTGTGTTCTGAATTTCAAATTTATTTTTGATGACCATGAATGACAAAGTTAATATTCATATGAGTGAGGAGGATGAATCTGAATGGGTCCCAATTGTTTTTACTAGGCCCTCATTAAGACCACAGAAGCTTCATTTCTTAATTCATGTCGGTGCGTCGTGAGTGGACAGTCTGAAATGTGTAAAAAAGAGTAAGAGCACACTTCATAATGAGATGACACCAGTCACGACCCCTGTTTTTAAAAAAAAATGTAATCTCTACCTCTCTTTTATTTCTCACAGGGTGACTGCGTGACACACACTCATGCACATATTTGTCAGTATGGCCTTTATAGATCTGTAAGTTTGACTTTTATCTTCTAACGAGTTGATGTGCCGTCGGTTCTGCAGATTTGTGAAAAAAAATTTGGAAAAAAAGTGAAAATCACAGAGTTCTTAAAACTAAATAAAATATCTATCCATTCTAAGTCTTTGTTCATACTTTTGGTCATTTTGGGGAAGAAAAGGAGCTGTTCTTTGGTGAGAATCTTAAGAGGATAGTCCCACAGTAGTGCTGCCACTGTGGCTTATCCCAGCTATCATGGGACAGGTCTAACACATAGAAACACTAACATTCACACCCACAGCAAATAGAATTAGAAATAGAAATAGAATTGGAGAATTGCCAGTTAACCTAATATGCAAGTCTTTGGATTGGATAGGGTCAAGTCGGACCACCCCGGCCGACACAGGAAGAGCACGCACTACCTCCACAAAGAAAGCCCCTATTGGATTCGAACTTATGACCTTCTTGAGAGGCGACAGTGCTAAACACTGAACCACTGTAATGTTAATTTTTAATAAATTAATTTCTTGTTTTCCAGAGGAACTGTTATATAACTTGTGTCTCATAGCTTGTAATCAAAACTGTGCATAATAAATCTTTATTATTCATTATTACTTACACTGACACAAACCACTTCCTGTCTAGGCTCAAAGAGATATAGCTGGTTTATTTACTCTATGGTAGAAAATTTCCCCTTTTTCAGCTTTTCTTTTTTCCTTTGAGCATTACTTACCTCAAACAGGAAAACCCCAAGAGCTCTAAGAATATTTGAAAGCATTTTTTGAGGAAAAGATATGAACTCAACATCAACAGTCACCATTACATAATATGACCTGATTTTTGCAGAGAGCTGTCTAGACCTGCTGTTTGTGCCAGACCTTTTTGCACAGATAAATGCAGCAAATTGAGTCTTGTTCCAAATGTGAGTGTCTCCCCACACGTATGCAGCTGTCTCATTCATCTCTCACTCAGCTGTCGCACACACAGCCCCTCAGTCCCTTTTCAGTGTTTCCCGACTCCTTGGCTCACTTTTGTTGCTCCGTACTTAAATCCTTTAACCTTTTCTCCGCCATGCTTTCCTAGCTTTTGCAGCTACCTTTTGTTCTCATCAGGCGAAGGAGCTCTTGTAGGAAAATGGCTCTACCCCCACACCCCCACCGCTTCGTGATGAGACACTTCATCATGAAGGAGATAGGTTCACAGGAGCACGTCTAATGACAAGTTGGTAATGATTATCTGTTTCAGTGTCTAGAAACAAGAGACATGATGTGTTTGTGTCTGATTACCTGTAGGTCTGCAGGCTATTCTGGCTTCAAGATCATTTAAAATAAATGATTAAGGCCTGCAGTTTGATTATCAGCAGTATGCAAATAACTGTCAACACACAATGGTTAATAATATCTATACATGCTGGTAGGAATGGCTTAAATAGGAGTGCATAATTTGAAATTTTGATTTAATTAGTAAGAAGGGAACCAAGTAAATATCTTTTCCACTTTACTTACAATTATTGCAGACTCTTCTCTTTAGGAAACCTACTTGGAAATGAAGAAAAAAAAAATTACAGTCATGCGTAGCATCTTTGATGCATGCACTGGGTTACATTTGAATCATTTTCTAAATGTAGTTGTGTCAGCATCTATGGCCTGAAGAGACATTTGTAGGCTGACTAACAGAAGGTGCTAGCAGTGCTCAATATGTCATTGTCTCTTGTTTGGCTAATTACAGCATGGCGCCGGTGTCAGCCCTCCAAGCAAGCCAACACGCACTCACAAGCACACGTTCAAGCATACATTCACGTGTAGACACACAGCCATCAATCATCTCTGACTGAATACTCAATCAAAAAGCTTCAACACAGCAACGTACGTTATTTGATTTTATGCAAACATGCTTTTTTAGGAGCATTCTTATTCAGTATTCTTATTGCAGTGACTCTTTATTGCGGTGAGTCAAACGTGGTGATGAAAGGCTACATTACAACAGTCTCTTCAGATTCGTTTATAATCAAGCGTCCTCAATCACAGATCCAGGCAGCGTATTCCTGTGGCGGGCAGGCAGAAGTTATAGAGAATAATCCTTTTATTTGCTGTTATTACATGTTTGCCTCACTGCATTACAGTATACAGCTGAAGTTAGACCTGTCTTGAGGGTCACATGGGAAATTATATCTATTTATTTATGATCTTGTCTTGTTTTATTGTGTTAGTTTTTGAATTGGAACATTTATTTTTCCATAGGAGAGCTTAATGAGCTGCCTGGAAATGTGACTGTGTGCACACAGGAACCAATTAAATTAAACATGAGGACCATCATTCTTTTCGCCCCCACCTCCAGAATGGTAGGACGTGAAGAGGGACATGGTCTGATTCATTTTCTATTGCCAATTAATTGCAGGTTAAGTATGTCAGACTGAAGTCTTGTTTATGTGGTGGTAGGAAATTAGATTACTTCTTCTTCAGTCTGAACTGAGGGCACACATTATTTCAACACAATTTAGGGATTGTACAGAAATGATTTGGGGGGAGGGGTGTGTTGTTAAAGGTGGAAGAGTAATCATGGTTTTCTTCTTTCCTGCTGAGGGGAGGGCAGAGGAAGAGAACAAAGAATCTGAGGACAAAAACTGGACTTTGTTTCTGGGATTTGCTTCACGCGTCACACTGGAATAAATTCTTTTATTTATTTCTCCATTCAACTTTCTCTGCAACATGAAAACTTTATCGATTATAGCTCAGAAGGTTATATCTTTGAGAGATTAAGGTATCTTTTGAGGCTGCCCATAACCCAGCGTAGTGCTACTGCCGGTCCCAAGCCTGGATAAATTGGGGGGAGGCAGATGGTGTGGTGACTCCTAGACAGAACAGTCGAGAGAAGAAGAAGTAGGTCTTTGTCTCAAGAGGCTGTGCCATATTATAATTAACGTTAAACATTTTGGTATATTTGTGCACCGGTAGCTGTTTAGAAATTGTTTAAATCAGATTTCAACATGTTATTCCTGTTTTGTTGTTAATTGTGTGCTTTATTTTGTGCTTTTATGGTGGGGGGAATATAAAATATTCATAAAGCCAGTGAAACATCGTGATATAAGACTGAATTTACCTTCCTACCTTTGTCATTTATTATCACTCTCTTAACTGAGCAATTCTGGTGTCTGAAATGACAGGAGCACATCCTCCGCTCAGTACTTATTATGTTTAACCATCGTTTTTCTGTATTTACATGCTCTTTAAGTAATACTTTTATGGTATTTGGAATTTTACTGAGCTAAATTTGTCTGTGCATCACCAGAGGTGACTGAATGTGAATTACAGGAAGTGCTACAGTGGTTACAAATCACCAGAAAATTCTGGCTGGAAATGAAATCTAAAGGGGTTTTAGTTTTGTGGTGGGAGGCCAGACTTTATCCTACATGACTTTTACTTACCAAGGGCATTCAAGCTTAACACCCACACACAGCAGTCCACTACATTGGAGGAGAAGGAGCCGCTGGGTTTCATACTGCAGTGCTGAGAGACTCACAGAGAGAGGGAGAGAGAGAGGTGCCTTTTTTGCCTTCGGTTTTGTTGATATCGCTTGCTTTTTTTTTTCAGCAGTAGAGGCTTTATGCCTGCTCGGTGCACCCATGCATTGCCCTTTGCAACCCTTTTTCCCCCCAGTGATTTCCATAAATGTACATTCCCCCCGCCCGTTAGCCGTCGATCCACCAGTTGTTGAAATCGCACATCAGAGGAGAGCGTGTCTTTAGGTTGCCATAGCAACAGGGTGAGTCATTCTGCTGCAGTCAGTTTAGTCACACTCACACCGACTGTATGTTCCTCTGTCTTCTTTTTTTTTCCTCATCCCGCTGTCCCTCTGCCTTCCCGCCATCAACGGACATATACACGTGCACTGAGACACACTTTTCGAGTTCTTCCAACTCTCTCTGGTGTCTAAAAATTTACCAGATAAGGCAAAAAATGGCTCTTAATTCCTTAGTTATCACCAGTATTCTAATATACTTAAAATTTTGATCTAAAAAGGCCAGTGTGCCATTTGAGTTGATGATGTGCATGATTGATAGCACAGCACAGGCTGATCATGAGGGCGAGCAGAATGTCGCCGGTTTCTCTTAGATTATTTATTTATGGATCTGGCTAATCAGTAAAGCCACAGCTGAGAAGCACACTGTGAAGGAGGCGGGTAGTGGCAGAGAGAGGAAGGGGGCACCTAACACTCATTTTAGTCCAAGAACACTTGTTATCTCTGATTGAATAAAGATGATTTTTGGAAAGGAGATTTTTGTTTTCTTTGTTTGATTTCCATTACGGGAAGTTATTTCCTGTTTTCCCATAAAAGGACTTTGCAAGTTTACAGCTGCATCTCTGAATATTAACACTACACCCCTGCTTTAGAAATTAATCATCCAACGCCTCATTGTCACTTCATTGTCACAGAGCTCGGATGAAGACATGCTGTTTTGGAAAAGAGCTTTTTATAGTGAGAGCTGAGGTGATTCACAAATGCTGTCTGGTTTCATACTTTGCACCTGGTGTCAGAAAATGACTTTTGGTTTTGGTCCATTCTTTTCATCTTGTTTGCTTACTTTTGAGTGGCAAAAGTGTTTTTAAGGGATTTGATAATACTACAAATTATAATAGCACAGTTTGTACTCAGGCATAAATCAGAATGTAAATTAGATAGGAGTGTGGTTGCAGGCTTACCGTTTGCTGGGTTACACTTTTGCCTGTTTGAAACAGAACACTGTTAGCATTTTTTATTGCTATCTAAGAGCAATAGCAGGTGTCCTTTCATTCATTTTTCCAACCACTTATCCAGCCAAAGCCTATTCCAGCCTGAGTATTCCCATCATTATGTTAAATATCTCTACACTGGCAAAATGCAAAAACAGTAATAGCACCATTTGGATCCCTGTCTGTTTGAGGGCAGTGAAAAATGAAGCCCTTATTGACAGGTTTCTTATCACACTCGGTGCCTTAGGGCTTGTGTGATAGGTTAAATAAATAACACTGATTGTGCTATTACAATGTAGTTTTCTCATGGGACATCTTTAGGTCCTGGCATTCATATCGTGGGTGTTACTTTTACATATATAACCCACCTAAACGCTATGCTAAAAATAGGGAACATAACAAAGCCCAGCCTCCAAACTCCACACATCCCAGCGGGGTCCCACTCTGCAACCCAGGGTACCCGGAGAATTTGTTTCCAACAGCCTGTTCCAGACACCCTGAGAGACCCTTTATTCGTGCCCCAACAAGTGACAAGTGAGAGCTGTTTTGGAAGCACCAGTTGTGTAGACAAAAGGTAGCAAAGACAGCATACAAGCAGTGATATTTAAATAGTGAGGATTACTCAGAAGTCTACAGGCTGATATACCGAGCCCGAACTCATAATCATGAAAGAGAAACAGCTCAATCTGCATGATCAGATGCAGGTTCAAGGTCAGACTAAAACAAGAGTTTGTATCATCACATGAAGAGGACAGATGAGACCCTCTCATTCAGACTATTTAATGAAAATGTCAACATTGTAGTTTTATTTTTAGCTGCCCTCCAGGAATAAATTGCATTTTACACAAAGATAAAAATGCATCCAAATGCTCGAGTAGGATCTTTCACCAAGCATCGAAACACATGACTACTGTTAAGTTAAAGGGATTTTACATGTCGGTTGATAAATAAATGCCTCTCCACTTTGTGCAATAATGTCTGCATGTGTGTGGGTGTGTTTTTGTCTTTCAACCCATCATGAAGCATAGTGGCTGCAACAAAAAGCCCAAACGCTTCAGCCAGCATGTAATAACAAAGCTAAGCTGTGGAGAGTTCTGCTCCATCCCCAGAGAGGTAGGAGGAGGGTGGGGGTGTGCACACAATGAAGAGCTGGATGACGCAGCTGAGAAAGGAAAGGGAGGGATGCATGGAGCAGAATCCTGAACAAGGAGAGGAGGAAGAGGAGGAGGTAGAGAGAGGGAGCGTAGGCAGAATGCGTGGGACGGAGATGGTGCATGATAAGCTTTCTAGGGTTTTCTCCTGCTCTCCTCTTTACTTTCTTCACTTTTTTTGGTTTGACCGACTTATTCTTTCCTATCATCCTTCTCCCTGTCAGACTGGCTCTCTTGCTCTTATTGGTTTCTTGTTTTTCTTTATGTTTTTTTTTAAATTATTTTTGCTCAAATGTCTCATTTAGTTGCACAAGTTTATGTGCTTATTCTTAAGCTTCAGAGATCAATCATCCAAGCTCATCCAAGCTTGTAATTTTCAAGCAGGTACTTCATATTCTTCAGAGAGTGGTTATATTAATATATTTTTTCATTCAATTGGAAACACCTTTTTCTTGTATCTTTAGTAAACAAATAAAGAATTAATTACAATAAAATCAATAATGTCACTGTTCCTTTTTGGGGGGGGGGTTTCACTGGGTAATTCACAAAACAACACTGTAGTAGTGAAACCTGTTTTTTCAGCTTTATGGCTGTCTAACACACCGCCAGGGTCTGCTCATGCAATATTATTTCACACTTATCAGCTTTTGGCATCACATTTGTTTAGCCACATATAATAAGTGAGAAGGAGAAGACTCGTCTAATCGTGAGCAAAGAGTAACCCGGTGAGTCATCGGCATCTCTCGCACATTCGAATGATGCCTGGAGCCGCTCTGTTAAAAGGCAATCTGGTGAGAGGGAGAGAGGCGGGGTGAAAGCGTGGGTGGAGGGGGAACAGAGGAGCAGGTGATCGTGGGGGTGGTGATGAAGGGGAGCGATGAGGTGGGAGGGAGGGAGGGAGAGACGGGGTTTTCCTCTTAGCACCATCCCTGAATACTGAGCATCTCCCTGACAGACTTCTTATGTTGGAGAGAGAGCAGGCTGGGAGGTTGAGGGAATTGTGGTGGCAAATATGTGTTCATTCATGTGTGTAAGGTAGACTCTAATTGTGCAGCGAGTGGGTGGATGTGTGAAGCAAGGGCACAAAATAAGGAACGCTATTGCTGTCACTATTTGTGGTTCTAGATGGTACGGTTGTGTTTAGTTGTGAATGGAGCAGTTCATGGACGAAAAGTTACTGCACCAGTTTGCAGCAAACCGTGACAGCTGAAACATCTCATAGCATCTTTTTTCACATGTTGTAGTCTGTCAGTCTGCTAGACACCCCAGTGACAAAGAATCAGCAGGTTTCGATGATAATATCAACCCAACTTTATGTTTACACAGCAAGAATGAAAAATAAGTCACAGAAGCAAGAGGCACAGTCCTCTACACACAAGGTCACGGGTTATATCCTCACAGCAGCGCCTGCGTCTATCTGAAGGTATTTAGGTTCAGTGTACAACCACTGGCCACTTTATTAGTTACACCCTGCAGGTACCGGACTGGCTGCCTTAATTCTTGGTGGCATAAAGTCAAGAAAGTGCTGGAAAGATTTCTCAGAGATTTTGGTCCATGTTGACATGATAGTATCACACAGTTGCTGCAGATTTGCTGGCAGCACATCTATGATGCAAATTTCCTTCACATCCCAATGGTGCTCTACTGGATTGAGATCTGGTGATATGTGGAGGCTATTTGAGTACAGTGAACTCACTGTTGTGTTCAGGAAACCAGTTTGGTATGATTATAGGTTTCTGACATGATGTGTTATGCTGCTGGTAGCACTCATCACGCAATGAGCCCACTGTGGTCATAAAAGGACACAGTCAGCCACAATCTCAGGTAGGCTGTGGTGTTTAAACAACACTCAGTTGGTACTAAGGTGCCCAGGTAATGTTTTTCCAATCTCCTATTGTCCAACTTTGATGAGGTCATGCAAATTGTAGTCTCAGTTTCCTATACTTAGTGGCACCCAGTGTGTTCTTCTTCTGCTTTAGCCCATCTGCTTCGAGGTTCAATGTGCTGGTCTTTCAGAGATCCTCTTCTGCACACCTTGGTTGTAATGAGTGGTTTGAAGCAGTCTGCCCATCCTTTTCTGATCTCTGGTATCAACAAGGCTTTTTTCGCCCAGAGAACTGCCGATCACCTCTTTTCACCATTTTGCTTGGTTTGAGCTTCAGGAGGTCGTCTTGACCATGTCTATATGCCTAAATACACTGAGTTTCTACTATGTGATTGGCTAAGTAAAAAGTAGAGTGTAGAGTAAATGACATAGTAGTGCATCTCAAAGTCAAAGAGCTAACACTGAACTTCTCGATTCGTTTTTAGACTGCTTTGGATGAGCTGGTTATAAATTGCATTCTGCAAAATGTGAAATGATCATTTAGTATGTGAAGACACTACGAATGCATAATTGTTTGTTTGTTTTTTCCCTTGGTGGCTGGTGACTTGGCATAAATCTGGAGATGGATACTCCATTTGAACAACCTCAAAGGATGTTTCATTGGATTAGCCACACTGCATCGAAGATGAAGTGTCTGCACCTACGGAAGGAAACCCTGAGATGTCTGGCTCAGTGAATGGCTCAAATATAAGGGAGACCATGGTGGTAAGCTTTAGGGTGATGCAAAAGAGTGAAAAAAGCACAGAGGAGAGGCAGTCAGAGACCAAAGCTGTCTCCCTCTTTCAGAACAGATTAATGTCAGACTCCCCAAAGCTTCACATTCACCTCCCACTTTTTACTGAATGAATGTCACTTTTTATAGTCTGTGCTTTTCTCCCTGCTGTCTGTCACTATAAAGCACAAAGTGATGTGTATTAAATCAATGCACTGACAGTTACTTGACTAAGGACAGTACATTATGAAAATTGTATTTTTCCACGAGGACAAATGACATGAAACAATCTTGCTTAAGGGAGGAAAACACAGACTACAAGTCACACTGGTTCTCAGTTTGTTTTGATATCAGACTTTTACTATCGCTTTGACTGGTTATTTTCTTCTGTTTATTTAAAGTGATAGCATTATATCTGCTACAGTACTTGCAGAACGCTTTAATCATGAGAATATGACTGTCTCCACTCATATAGCCCCTGACTTATTATTTCTTTATGCCTTTTAAAATGCATAACTACTGAAGCAGGGAACCGAGAGCCTGTTTGCTCTTCTCCCTGCAGTTTCCTCTACCTCAGCCAGCAACACTGTAGTTTGCTTTACTTTGACTGTGATACATAGTTTTGATTGGTGGGTTGGCGGTATCCCAAACTTTGACAAGATAATTTGTGACTTCTGCTCTGACCAGCTTGTACAGGATGAGTCAGGCTTTGCACTAATCCGGATCCCTCTGTTTTCATCACTTCCCAGTCTTATAAGTTCGCCGGAGGTTTCCTTTAAGTTAACCTCAACCTCAAACATTTATACAGCCATTGTTTTCCTCCAGCAGTACTTGCAATGGTTATTTGTCATGTGTTTTTGATTAAAATTGCAACAGAAAAAAAATATAATATTAAAATATTATGGCAATATTTTTTTTTTGCGGCGTCGCTTCATGAAAGGTCATATGGTGAGCATGACTGAAACATCTCAACAGTTATTAGATTATTTTTTTGAGAATTCTTCTACTGTGCTGTTGTGGATGAATCAGAAAGTATTCACAGATGCACTTCTGACCTGAACTTAATAGAGCAGCATGTGTAAACACAAAGGTGCAATTCAGAAGCATTTGACAGGAAACCTTCAACCTGCCAGTTTCCTGGTCCATAATCTAACTAATGTCCGATCAGGCCAGTGTGAAAATATTGCAGTTAGTTGTCCCTTTGCTTTTCATGTGTCTTACTTCCTCATGGGCTGCACAGAATATTTCCACCGGTGATCATGCATATCAATGAAACTACAGTGGCTTGCAAAAGTATTCGGCCCCCTTGAACTTTTCCACAGTTTGTCACATTACAGCCACAAACATGAATCAATTTTATTGGAATTCCACGTGAAAGACCAATACAAAGTGGTGTACACGTGAGAAGTGGAACGAAAATCATACATGATTCCAAACATTTTTTACAAATAAATAACTGCAAAGTGGGCTGTGCGTAATTATTCAGCCCCCTGAGTCAATACTTTGTAGAACCACCTTTTGGTGCAACTACAGCTGCCAGTCTTTTAGGGTATGTCTCTACCAACTTTGCACATCTAGAGACTGAAATCCTCGCCCATTCTTCTTTGCAAAACAGC